>PVKA01004568.1:0-61797 GCA_004027165.1 Ctenomys sociabilis
AAAAAAAAAAAAAAAAAAAAAAAAAAAAAAAAAAAAAGAAGTAGTCTCATTCTGGGCATATTTTCATATTTTCCAGGCAGAGTGAACAGAACTAACTGATAGTGTTGTAGGCAGCTAAATTAGGGAAAAATACTATAGCCAGGCCCTCAAGGAGGCAATATGGATGACAAGGTGACTTCGCAACTTTGGAAAAGACAGACACTCTGGCTTTAGGCCAGACCTCAAGACAAAAAGTAAACAAATGCAGCCACATACTTCCCCAGGGATGGGCATCAGAGATTGATATTCTAAATAGGTATCAATAACACTGAAAGAGCCCAAATGAGTCACTAACCCAACCCCAAAGGGAAAAGAGCCTGTCCTGTGACTCACTTTCTATTTGGTCCTGGATTTAATCAACTTTACCTAAGCAATGGTGCTTATAATCTCACTGGTTGATCAGTTTTGTCCCACCTCACCTCCACCTAAGTGAGTTTCTATGTTCTCCACCTAAGACCTGTCCCACTGCATGGTTTTACTCTTTAAGTCCCTGTGACACAGGGTAAAAAACTGATCCTCAGGCATATGACCTCCAAATGATATAGGGGAAAAATTATCTCGCAACTTAAAAAGTACCTGGGATAAGTTCATGCTCTCTAAAACCAAAGAATGAGTTTCAGGAACAATGGAGGTTATGAGCAGAATATATTTATTGAGGGAAAGAAAGCTCCTGTCTGAGAGAGGGACAGGAGGAGTGGCCCAAGCAGGTTGTTCCCTGGGAAGCTACCTCTTCCAGGGACTTTATAGAGGAAAACCATGTGGCAAGGTGGGTATAAGGTGGTGGAGAAGACGTGGGAACTGAGGTGGGCATAAGGTGGGACAAAACGATGGTCAGTCAATGAGATTACAAGCACCATTGCTCATGTAAAAGTCATTAAATCCAGTACCAAATGGGGAAGTGAGGCATGTAGCAAGTGGGCGCGAATATGGGACAGGGTCTCTTCTTGTTGGGGGTTGGACTAGTGACTGATTTAGGCTCTTTCAAACTGATTGATACCTATTTATAATATCAATCTCTGATGCCCATGCCTAGGGAGGTATGTAGCTGTGTTTCCTCTTTTTTGTTGGACTTGAGGTGTGTCCCATATGGGAGTGTCTGTCTCTTCCAAGTTACAAAATCACCTTCTCTTCCATCTTGGCTCCTTGAGGACCTATTCCTGTCTAACTGCCTATAATATTTCTATCTAATTCAGCTGCCTACAGCACCTAGAAGATACAGCTTCCTGGGCACAAACTGCTGAGAGCCCCCAGTAGAACAGGTACCCCCAATAAATATGTTCTACTCTTACGTCTGTTCCTAAAATCTATAGTTTGGTTTTAGAGACCCGAACTCATCCCAAGTACCTTTCAGAGTGGGAGTTTCATTCCCCCTATGTCAATGGTTTGTATGTGAAGAAGTGTGAGATGGATGATCAAAGATGACCAACAGTTTCACCTAACCCAGTGAGGGTGAGATTGTACCCTTTATGAAGACAAGACCACCAAAAGAAGATGGGGTGAGTGGGGGGTCAGTTAGGAAAGACGCCCCCACTCACCCCACCTTCTTATGTTTTAGAAACATGAAGTCTGAAATTTGTATTTGACAAGCAAGAGGAGATGTAAGCGAGGCAGCCAGGTAATGCATTGGGAGCTGAACCTAGGTGAAGGCTGAAACAAAACACTGTGACATTGGTTTGATGGTACAGGAACAACAGTTAGGTCACCTAAGAAGGACCCACACAAAAGAAAGGGCTGGGGAGAGCCTGGAGCACACTAACTGTGACAGGGAAAGAGGAAAAATTAAGAAAGCCACGTTGGAAATGGGAAGGAGAAGGGGTACTGGAGTCAAAGACAGTGATGCAATAAGGAGGCCAGGGACTAATTGTGCTACTTGATGCCAGAAAAGATGGGGAGAGAGAAAGTCATAGAATGTGCTTTAGTTCATTAATGACCCTAAGAAAAGTGGCTGACATGGGTAAGAAGGGGGCTGTGGATGAAGAGGACAGAAACATGAAGATAAATTTCTTTAAGGTGATTGTTGATGGGTGTTGCCAGTGGAGTAAAGAAGATATGGTGTGTCAGCCACCTTGACTGAACTCTAGAAGGAATAGTGGGCAAAGGTCCTCACTGAATTGTTGTAATTCAGATGAATTAGATAGAAATATTTTAGGTAGTCCAACAGGACCAGGCCCTCAAGGAGACAAGATGGAAGACAAGGTGACTTTGCAACTTTGGAAGAGACAGACACTCCCTGCTTTAGGCCAGACCTCAAGACAAAAGAGTAAACAAATGTAACTACATTCTTCCCTAGGGATGGGCATTAGGGATTGATATTCTAAATAGATATCAATCACCTTGAAAGAGCCCAAATGAGTCACTAACCCAACCCCCAAAAAGGAAAAAACTCTGTCCCATATTCATGCCCACTTATTACATGATTCACATTCCCACTTGATTCCAATTTAATCAATTTTACCTGAGTAATGGTGCTTGTAATCTCATTGGTTGACTATAGTTTTGTCCACCTAACAGAGTTCCCGTATGTTCTCCACCACCTTAGACCCACCTCACTGCATGGCTGTACTCTATAACTGGAAGAGACTGCTTCCCGAGGACAACCCCCTCCAGGTCCCACTTCTGTCCCTGTCTCACACAGGACCTTTCTTTCTCCAAATAAACATTTTCTGTTCATAACTTCCATTTATTCCTAAAATCCACTCTTTGGTTGTAGAGAACACGAATTCATCCCACGTACTTTTTAGGCTGGGAGATCAGTCTTCTCCTACATCATTTGGAGGTTCCCTGTGTCCGAATCACATATTTTCTTCTTGTGCTCCTCATTCAAAGTTTTATAAACTTAGGTGGAATACATTGATAAGAGTTTGCCATAAGATTTTAGATCTATTTCCCCTCTTGTAATTGTCAAGGGATAGGACTTAGTCCAAAGAAAGTAGATGTTGTACTTTTTAAGAAGTTTTCCCCCAGCTGTACTTTTTGAAATTGCATCTTATTTTGTTTATATACACTTGGTTTATATTAAGGTCTTCTTAAAATAATGTGAGAAAAATCCATGTCCCATTATGTTTTGTACCACTAGTACTGACTTCTTTAAATAACTGGAACACACAAGGGTATCATTTTCTGATCTTTTGAAATATATTTCTCCCTTGAAATTTTAATCAGTTACTAATTATTTTTAAGCCACCCTATGATTTCTGTAGTCACATTTGTAAGAAATTTAAATTAATTTCCTGAAGTCAAAGAAGTTTTTATTAAACAGTATATCATATTTTTAAAAAAATAAATAAAATATCATTAGACACATACTTATTTTCCCCCATAAAGTGTAAAAGATAATAATTTTATATTTTCATCCAAATATGTGGGAAAAAACCTTTCTCAACATATAGCACCTCTGGCTACTATGATATAAAATTTTAAAACATTTGTGAAATCTTTAGACTCAGATTTTTTGCTTATAAATTCTTACGTTTAATCCTTCTCTTTATGGAATTTATTACATTGTTGCAGGTGGGCATACTTGTAGAAACACATAGTTATTTCTTGTTTCTTTTTCAAATTTCAAAAATGAATGATGAGGTTGCTACTGTGACTTACAGTAAACTTCGGATCAAGCCAAGCTCCCTTTTCTGCTCAGAATATCAAAAAATTTTTACTCTAGGTCCAAATGGGAATCAGTAGGCTTTACTCAAGGAAACAAACCCAGGCTTCAGGCCAGCCTGGGACTCAGTCCTCCTATGCGCATGCCTTTAACTCTCCGAAGCTCTGTGCTCTTCGTGTGGACAGTGGTAAGGCTGTGTTTAATCACAGGACTGTGGGCAGGTTAATGAGATGATGGGTGTAAAATTACAGGCACGTGACAGGCGCGCAGTGAAAGGATTATCTTTTGTGAGGGCCCCCTGCAGGCCTAGAGATCTGGTGCTGAGGTGATTGTTCCAATGAGGGGATTTAACTCCATAAAATATAACCAGCGTTTAGAAACAGTTTCTAAAACTTTATTAACTCTTTAAACCTTCTGTTAAATCTATACTAGGTATTACTAGCTTTTAATTAATTAAAAACCTGGCTGTGTCTGAGTAATGCCTTACAGTTTGATTAATGGAAATAGATTAGAAGGCAGTGTTTTGTCATAGGAAAGGTGCGTTGGATTGTAGGGAGAGAGCAAACGACAGGGGACACCATCTAAACAAAAATCAGCAGCTCCTAATGAGCCTTGTTAGTGATGCTAATCTATGTAAATGTTATTAATTGAGAACATCTATCTTTTATCTCCAACATTTGGTAATCAGGCAATTAAAAAACAATGACATTCCCCGTGGTTGTTCTTCCTGGTTTTTTTTTTTTTTTTTTTTTTGTAAAAGTGATCAAAGAGTTTAAAATAAGAAAAAAGAAAGTCCCTTATCAAGAGGTAGGGCTTGCCTTGGGCTACTAAGCCTCATTAAAGGCAAAAAAAAAAAAAAGCTTGTTGATCACCAATTAACCTGATTTGTAGGAGCTCTGATGAAGACCTTGAACAACAACGGGGAGTTTTCTTACTGTGCTAAATGACAGTTTGTTGACAAAAATAAAAGCAATTCATTGAAAACAATGTAGAAAAGAAGACTATAAAGATTTATTTGCAACTGGAAAGTCATTGTACACCCAGGTTTGTGTAGAGAAAGAAACCATTTCTCCTCTGGCGGCCTAATGTCTGCACGCAGGGTGTGGTCACGCCTGGTCAGGCAGAGCCGGCCTCAGGTCTGCCTTCGTTGCTGAGTGTTGCCAGGACTGTGGCTCGGCCACACTCCTAGAACAACTATGAGTGCAGAATTGCCTTGGGATACAGATGTTCTAATTTTCAAATATTTAATTTTCAATCTATCATAATTTTAAATTGTAATGGAAATTTATGTTAGATATTTCATACAGAAAATCATAGTTAATGGCAGAAATAACATTGCACGTCACAATGAGAACACTGGCACAGCACAGAATGTACAATGCTGACGTTTCTGCAATGCAGAGGGATCATCACAGTCATCTTCAATGCACGCCCATCGGGACAGATACTCCATGTTGACATCTCACTCAAAAAGTTAATAACTCTTTGTATATACTTCATTTTTATTTTCTGTATTTTAGGGAAGGGTCTACAGGGTGTTCAGGGTCTCACTACTAGATCTGGATTTGCAGTGATTCTCCTGTTTACAGCCTCCTAAGTACTGGGATTACAGAAGCACACCACCTCGCCAGTCTCAGTGGCTACTCAGTGTTTCTCAGGAGCAGGGCCAGCATGGCAGGCCCTGGAATCCACCCCTGGTCCCTGAGCCTGCTTGCAGGCATTTTAATCTGCTGGGCTATTTGGCCAGCCCCATGTATATACTTCAAAAGCATTTATTTTAAGTAGCTAACTTCTTAAATTGGTTCTTTTTTTTTTTTTTTTTTTTTGGTGGTACCTGGAATTGAACTCAGGACCCTGTGCTTGCCAGGCAAGTGCTTATTCTACTGAGTTATCCACCTGGGCCCTTAAGTTGGTTCTTTTTGTTGTTGCTGGCCTTTTTCTTTTCTTTTTTTTTTTTTTTTTTTTTTTTTTTTTTTTTTTTTTTTTTTTTTTTTTTTTTTTTTTTTTTTTTTTTTTTTTTTTTTTTTTTTTTTTTTTTTTTTTTTTTTTTTTTTTTTTTGGTCAGGATCTCAAAGGTCCCAGGGAAATCCTTAACTATATAATTATATGAAGTAAAATTCTGTGAATTCTATGAACCAAACATTTCCCAACTGGGTGGGCAGTATACAACATAAATTCCTAGTGCTCCAAAGAATCTGAGAAACGGTTCAAAAATTGGGCAGTTGCTCGAATGCAGACCTAAGGAACAACTTCAGGGATGTAAAATTTTAGTGAAATTATTGACATGATTTTAAAAAGCAAACTTGTGTGAATGTGGTGCTCCTGCCTTCCATACCTTTCTCTGTTGGATTCTTCAGTGGGAACATCTCTGTTTATATTACTGGGTAGCCTCAGGTAGTCCAACACAGACCAGAAAGCAGGCCACGCAGGCACTGTCCCCTGTGGGTCTGACAATAGCATTTGGGCCACACTATGACCCACTAGAAAGAAAAACAGCATGACAAGGAACATTTTGTTAAGATAGTCAGAATCTCTATTTGTGATGGCTCTCATTGTGTTCTACTTGCTAGTGGTTGCTAAGGTCACATCTCTATAAAATTTAATATACAGCTATCTTTAAATTTGGTTTTCAGAATCAAATCTCCACGAATTAAAAAAATTATTTAAAATACTTGATGTAGTATGTTGCTTTATTTCTTCATTCAGTAGTCAAGGACAAAGTCTCAAGGACTGGAGAGAAAGTGGGATAGTCTAAGTGCTTGCCTGGAAAGTGCAAGCACCCGGGTTTGAGCCCCTGTATCACATGCTGAGTGTGCACTGGTCCTGCACTGTGCAGGCCACTGAGGCCAGGCCTGGGAGCACATGCCTGTAATTTCAATGCTGGGGAGACTGAGGCAGCAGGGTCACTAGGAGTCTGAGCTGCATAACAAGACCCTTGACCAAATAAATAAATAAATGCAAAAATAAATACAGAAATAGATAAATAGATAGATTGATAGATAGATAGATACACAGATAGTTTAAAGAAAAAGGATGAAGTTTCAGACTTTAAAAAGTCAGCAGCAAGCTGAAATACATGAAATTGACTCTTTTTTGTTTCCATTAGTTGATAAATGATTTAAAATTTAAAAATTCAGGTATCAGATTAATTTCTTGGATCCTTAGTAACTGTGCATTGTAGGACATCAGTGTAGGTACAAGATATAGAGAAAAAATATCTGCTCTCCAAACTGATATACTCTTGAATGCTAGATGAAATTTAACATGGAGCATTTCTGAATGTTATCGTAACACATTGGGTTTCAAATCTTAGTGAATATTGAAGTCCCCTGGAATTTGTTTAAATATAATAAAGGAAGGTCAGTCCCCTGAATCCTAATAAGTATCATTTTACCCTGATGAGCGCGCGCGCGCACACACACACACACACACACACACACACACACACACACACACAAAGCCTACCTAGCGATTCTGTTATATACAGTCCAAAAAAGGTAAAAACAGCTTTGAGGCTGATTTTATTTCACCCAGAAAATATATTCGGTAGTTAGTATGTGTGAAGAAAGATGTCTGGAGGCTACAAGATATGCAAGATAGATTCCTTTCTTTCCCTTTCTCTAGAGACAATTAGAAAATTAACTGAAAATGAAAGACTTGGTGACCCATTGTAAATTGCATTTAGAAGCTAGAAAATCCATTTCAGGAGATCTGAATTCATCCTTAACAAATAACAATTTGGACATTGCATTCCTTCTTGACATATTTTGAAAGAAGATATTAATCACATTAGCCTCAGATCTAAGGTATGGGCTTCAATTTCCATTTTAGGGACTTACCAAGTAGAGCTAAGGATACTTACGCAAGAAGAAAGAGAAGACGACTCATTTATTGATTAGGGACTGGGAGATGAATGAGTGACCCGGATCCTGTGCAGAGAATACAAATGGCATGTCCCTTGCTGTGCCTTTCACTTCACTCTGTTTGGCCATCTCTACTTTGTTTTTGTGAGAAATGTCCCTCTACCAGTCCTCAGCAAGGACTAGCTTTCCTTGATCCAAAAACAACCTGGCTACATGGTGATGAGACACCTGGAAATAGCTGAGGTTTGGGGGTTGGGATTAAACTCAGGGAGGCAGGAAGGCTGGCTAAAGTCAGGGGGACTTAATCAAGAAAACCCCCATAGACTGAAGCCAGCACAATCCAAGGGGGAAGACCAGGGTTGCTCGGTGATGATTCTGACAGCCACAGAGGGTTGAAAGGAGAGAGATTAAAAGTGACATAAAAAGGGATTGCCTGACGAAAGGTCTTGAAACCAATAGGTAATAATTTGAATATGACCCAGAAGCTAATGGGAAGTCATTTGAGGGTCTTGAGAAAGACAGAATAGAAACAGCAGGCATAAAAGATTATCTGAGTGGCAGAAGATTGAGCCAATTGCAAGGAGGAGAGGCCAAGGACTGAGGAAGCCTGGTGGGACCTCGGGGCGCAGGGATGGCCCATGGCAGCTGGGGATGCATGGATCACAGTGAGTGAGCCAAGCCAGGCTGGTTAAGCAGCTTGTCCAGGGCGCCATCGGTGGGTGCACTGCTTGCTTACTTATATCCTGTTTCAGGATATTATGTCAGCTTCTAGTACTATGGACAACCACTAAGAAAATAACAAGGTAGAAAGTATTAATTATTGAATCTTTGATGTAATTCAGGTATAAAAAATAAGATACGCAAACAGCTACTCTCTTAATTTACTGATAAGAGACATAGGGTATAATAATGTTTGTAAGTATAATATCATGTATGCACCTTCTATGATACCAAAATATTATGAAAACAGTTTGCAATGTATTAATTTATCAAATTCATCTTGTCAAGGTATCTTAAAACTGTCTCATTGATATTTGTACTTCAATAAAAACAAAAATAAAAATAAAAAGATAAAATAAAATCCTTTTTACAAAAAAAATTATATATATATATATATATATATATATATATATATATATATATATATATCCTGTTTCTCTTCATTGATGATCACCTTATTCTTCACCTAATCATTAAAACATGGTTTATTTATGGCACATATCTATTTCAACACTTTGCAAAATGACTTTCTAAATAGGCTGATTCAGTGGTCAGTCAAACCAGTTTCTGGAGGCAGAGCTCAGGCTTTGACCCTCTTTAGATACTGCCCAAATAATACTTTCATGAAACTCGGACTGAAATCCACTTTTCCAAAAGCAGCAAGGGAGACTTGTCTCTCGACTCCCAGAGGTGGGAGATGCCAAGGACAAGAGTCAAGGTAACTTCTTGCTTAGCCAAAACCAAACAAGAGGGGCAGGGGAGATGACTCATTAGAATAAGCGCTTCCCTGGCAAGCGCAAGGGCCTGAATTCAATCCCCGGTTCTGACAAAAAAACAGGACAGCCACCTTCTAAAAGAGCTGAAAAGCACACATTTTGAGGAGCAAACTTCTAGAAAGTAAATTTGAATCACCAAGAAGGATGGCGCCTTTTCATAAGATTTGTATGAGAGGAAATTATTGTCAACTACAGATTTTTTTACTTTTTTTGCAGTAGCAGGGATTGAACTCAGGACCTTGGGCTTGTCAGGCAGGCACTTAGCTGCTAAGCTATCTCCCCTGCCCCAGATTTTGAAAAACCAGCACAAACACACAAACACCTTGTGAGTGGGCTAATGACACTGATGTGCATTGTCCCAGGATTACCAGTTTAAAAAAAAAAAAAGTCTAACATTCTAGATTAATATGAGATGTTTGAGCAAACCTTTAGCAGATGCTGAATTGCCAACATCTCGTGAAATAATTCTTACACAAGAACCTATAGTGAAGACAGCATATGATTTTAGTTAAGCTGAAGAACCGTGTGCTTCAAACAGCAGACATTTTTTAAAAAATAATGTTAATCTGTTGCTTTATATTTTAAGAGTAAGGTAGGACATTTTTGCTTTGAAATTATATTTTTATCCCAATTCAACAGGAAATAAAGCTCTGTTTAAATGAAAACCAAAAGTTTTGCTTCAGGGAAGTGCAATGTTCTCACCTGAAAACAGGTCCTTTTCCTTCCAGGAAGGGCAGATGCCTGGTTGAGAACAAAAGTTGCATGTCTTCTTCTGTGGAAAGATGACCAGTTGGAAATCCGGCCCGCTGTGCCACCTGCTCAGACCTCATTCCCAACCTCCTGCTCCCCACAGTGCCCCCACCTACCTTCCAGCCCATATTTTCCTATTAGATATTAGGAGTAAGTTTGTAACATAAATATAGGGAAGGACACACAACACCGACGATAGGATTCAGCAGTAGGGTGGAGGGCAGAAAAGACCATCAGAGTAGGGAAGGACAGGAAGGATGCAAACTGCACGTGTTTGCCGAATATAAATAGAAAATTATTTCAAGAAAAAGTCAATGATCTGGGTACTTTGGCTACATGACACATTGTTTAGGAGATTGTCTGATTTTTTCGCTTTTCCTCAAAACAGACTTTGGGCAAGATCCAGACATCATTCATAAGAAGTAGAGCAAAGAAAATAGCTAGAAAGAGTGATGAGACTAATATCAGAATCCAATTAATCTTCCCAGTAAGGAGAGAAAAGTTTTAACCCAAACAGGGGTCTTTCTGGTTCAATCTGGATCAATGGAAAATATGCCAGGAAGAACCCTAAATAGAGAACAGCAATAATGATGCCCACATTAAAAGGGGCAAGAGTTGCAACTAAAGCAACAAACCAGAACGCATGCCTGCTAATATGAGGAGATGGCTGTACTTGTATTAAGACATCTTAATTATGTGAATGATGTGGGCTTCAAAAGAAAACTCAGAAGCTTCAGTGGCTCCAGGGGCCTGAGTATTATTGAAAGGATAAAGACAGCTTTTCCAGAAGAAAACCACTCTACAAGGAAGCCTGGGAGTTTGCATGGCAGAACTAATCAATGATGTCTTGGTTCTATCTATATTACATTTAATAAAATTTGATGACATCCATGATTGAAGATCACACACACAATTATGGCAACATCAAAGGTGTCTGGCGGCACATGTGCAGCCTGGGAAGTACAGCAAATCAGAGTCTAAATGTATGTGGCACCGCACACCCAGAGTCTACAGTGCACTCTGAGCAGGACTTGGTGAAGGCCTCGCCCATGCTTCTGAAAAGCAAGGTGAAGCATTCTTTGCCGTTTTACTGGAGCAACATTTCCTCTGCTTCTCCAGACATTTTGATCGTAGGATTTTTTTTTTTTTTAAACGATGGGTAAGCATGCCTCTAAAGTATTTCCCAAATCAGCCAGACAAACAAAAGTCCGTACTCCATCAAGTCTCTGCATTGTAGGCCATGGAGTGGAAGGGAAGTAGATCCGTTTCAAGTGGACTCAGCAGAGAAGAGCAGAGCAGGGAGGAGGGTGCTGGTGAAATCTCTACCTAGTCCTTTGGCAAAAAGGGGACAAGGACTTGGTTGTCAAATTTCATGTGTGGCTCTGCAGAACAAAAGAAGAAAATTAGACGTGCAATTACCTCAGCTTTAAGGGCTCAGTGCAAATCACTTTAATCCCACAGACTTTGTAAAGCTGTCATATTTTATTTTCCCTTCAACAGGTGTACGAGTTGTTTGGACTAAAGCTCAAAGGCAGCATTCAGAAATTCTGGGCTGATGGTGAGCAAAGTGTTTCGTCTGCTTAGGTTGCTGCTGGTCATCCTGTTATTTCAAGACAGAATGTTTTTTTCTTTCATTGTTGTTTATATCAATTACATTGGCAGCAGAAAAATGATTATGACCTTTTTCCCAAAAACCATCCAAGAAGCGAACAATTTCTGATTTGGTCTCTGAGACAAAACAGTGATTCTTATCCTTAATCCATTCTAACAGCGCACCTGAAGAAAATAATGAGTTTTACCTCCGTTTTTCTCAAACCTGTATTCTCGGCTACTTTATACTTGACAATCTCTTATAAGCCAGATGCCTAAGGACTAAGCAGCATTACATGTTGGAAGCATTAGGTGGTTTTGTATTTTGTTTTGTTATTTTTAAAAAAGTATGTTACTTAAGCCCCCAAAATGAGACAGTAAAGTCACAGTGAATTATTAACAAACCAAAAAAAAAAAAAAAAAAAAGAAAGAAAAATTGTGCTTCTGAAAGCCATCATTCCACCATAGCAACCATCAAAGAAAAGTAGCCCTGGCCCTCTGCTATCCCATGACTGGGCCTCAACAAGGGCCATAACGTGACTAAGAATGAGCAAACTGAGGCATAGCGGCCCTCGCGGACGCCTCACCAAACACACCAGGTTATGTGTGGGACATGATCCAGGAGGTGTGCAGCTTCGCCCCTGCGAGCAGAGAGTGGCGTGTCATGAAGCTGCTCAAGGTTTCCAGGGGCAAGTGAGCCCTCAAGTTCATCAAGAAAAGGGTGGGGGACAGGGTGGGGGGTTGGCTCAGTGGAATAAGCACTTCCCTGGCAAGCACAAACGCCTGAGTGCAATCCCCAGTCACGCCACAAAAAAACGAAAGGGGTGGGTATGCACATCCACGTGAAGTGCTTTGCAACATGCTGGCCTCCATGAGGAATGCAGCTGCCAAGGACTGAACCCCTCTGGAATAAAAAAAAAAATTAAAAAAGACCTGATTTGGGTCCATTTTTATCTCATAAATTAGGGATTTTTTTTTTTTTTTTTGGTGCAGGGTCTCACTACGCAGCCCACACTCATAGTGATCCTCCTGGTTTCTGCCTCCCTAGTGCTGGGATAAAAGGTGCATGTATCTCATAAATTAAAGCAGAGAATTTTCTGACACACATACCTTTTTCTGAGTATAACATCCCCTTTTCCCTCACAGGTAAATAAAAGATTTAAGCTCTAACATGGGCCTTTGGACCCACTAGCCATGGTACTTCTGTCATATGGCACTACTTTTTTGAAAAAAGAAATCAAAACAAACTGGGCATGGTGGTTCATACCCATAATTCCAGCCCTCTGGGAGACTGAGGCAGAAAGATCAAAATTAGCCTAACCTGGGTAATTCAATGGTTTAGTGAGATCTCACATCAAAACAAAAAATAAAATTGGGCTGGAGATATAGCTCAATGCAAAGGTCTTGGGTTCAAATCCCCAGTATCACAATAAAATAGGAAAAAAAGAAAAATCAATATAGTATCTTAGTACTAGTACCCTTATTTGTTTGTTTTTTAGGTTTATCCCATGGTGTTTTCTATAGCCGTTTTACAGACATTTACTGGGGTGGTTAAAACACTAGGGACAGTCTCCTAGCCTCAGGGGGCAGAAGGCCAGGGCACAAGATCAGTTCAGATCTGCTGAGAAAGGAGCCAGCATGACATTAACATGCAAGTGATGTGATCCATTAGTTTGTAAAGTCCAGCACTACGCCCACTGGAGCAGCTCAGATCCTGAGAAGCCTATGGCCAAATTTGCCCGTACTTGAAGGCACCATAGTGCTCTGTCCTGAGAAGGCGCGGGCACGTTGCATTTCCCTTCTGTGTTTGGAGACTGTGTTGAACTTGCTGGAGCCTCCATTCCCAGCGAAGAGCAGTATTATTAGCTCTGATTGACCAGGTCTGACGGTAAGAGAGTGTGAGTTAGTGCTACACGAATTACACCGAGTGTATATCAAGATGAAAATAAAAGCTGCCATGCTCAGAAAGGAGGGGGGAGGGGTCCACTGAAAACCAGAGAGATTAGCAACTCATCACATTATTTGTGGGTTATCAGGAGACAGAGGTAATGAAAGTGAGACCTATATCCTTGATCAATAAGAGTTTGACTGCATTTTGAGTTCATTTTCCCCTGCCGAGAGAGAGACAGCAGGCCTACTATTGATCACTGTGTTAATCCATAACTAGACTGGGCCTTCGCCGAATGGAGCAGGCAGGAAAAATAAGATAATAAGCAGGAACTTGATCTTTATTATGGTGCACTAGATAAAGAAAGTGCTGGGGGTTCAAGGTGGAATACTTTAAGGTTAACCCTTGTTTGTGTTCCCTCTTCATTTGCAATGCATGAGAAAAAGAATAGCAACACACCTTGGTGTGCCTTCTGTGTGACCTTATTTTGTCTGCTTCCTGCGTAAGTATATCAAGAACCTTTTTTGAAGATTAGAGGCAGATAGAAACTGGGCCAAGGGACAGTCACAGGGATAATAGGCCCATAGTAAGGTCAGAATCCCCTCCATAGCCCAGGCAGGAAAGCTAAACAAGGTTAAGCATTAGTTGTATCTGTTGTTATATTTTGTCATAGTATTTCAGAATTACTGTCTCTCAGACCCTTCATGTACCCAAGTTGTAAGTAATGTGTCACTCTATTGTTTGAATAACTAAGCACCACCTTGTAGTTAAGCAAATGAGAAAGCTAGACAGAAGTCACTGGGACTCTGTTGCGATCGCTCATCAGCCCTTAGAGTGCTAAAGCAGGCATCGCTGTGGACCTAGGACCATCTCTGACAGTTGGACCAACTTCTTTCAGGAGCTCTGGAATTCCCACCTTGGTTTAACCTAAACTATTTCTATAATTCAGGCATTACCTGATCTTCCGTATCTACACAAATGTACTTCTTTCTTGATAATGCTGTATTAACTTTTGGTGGGTTTTTTTTAAACCAAAATTTAAGCTGATTCTACTCCACCACCTACCATTCCATATGATGCAGCTGCACAAATAAGAACAACATGACCACTTTGGGAAAGCACAGGCAAAAAGCTACCAGGAAGCCTTTCACACACCCTCTCTGCCCCTTTCTTGGGCTCCCTTGTGCCTAGTCCTAAATAGTGCCTTGACATCCACGCAACTGCAAGGATAGCAGCTTGTTGCTCTGAATTTAGCCCACCAGGCCCGATGCACCTGACTCAGACACAGTCAGTTTTTTGCCTTTGACTTTGATTCACCTGAGCTCTTTCTCATTTATCTCGGGGCTGTACTTTGCCAGCTGAAAGGCTGAGCTGCCTCTTGCTTTCAACAGGAACCTGTGTCAGCCTAGGGTTAGACAGTGTTGTGGTTTGGGTCTGGATGTCCCCCACTCCCTAAAAGGGTGGCTCTGTCACTGTAGCACTTCTGGTGGTAGTCGCCCTTAGGCTTTCTCTCTCAGGCTGGCTTTGCTTCCTTCTTACAGGTTTCCTTAGATGACCCACATTCCTGGCTTTTCCAAACTTCTAGGGTCAGCGCTGTACCTTTGGCTTCATTCTCACAACTTCACACAGTGTCGTCACAGGGGCACACTGCCTGGCCATCCAGGGAGTTTTAAATTCCAGTGTAAGCCTTTTTTTTTATCTCACACTACTTCATTCTTTTTTTTTTTTTTTTTTGGCAACCCTGTGATTGAACTCAGACCCTTACACTTGCCAGGGAAGCGCTTATTCTACTGAGCCATCCCCCCAGCCCCCATCTTTCTTTTTTTGTGGTGGAACCAGGGATTGAACTCGGGCCCTTGCACTTGCCAGGGAAGCGCTTATTCCACTGAGCCATCTCCCTGGTCCCTCACACTACTTCACTCTGTGTGCTGCTAACACTAGCACCATGTGAAAGGTGCGCTGCCAGCTGGAGCTCCTCTCTCTTGTCTACAGGGATCAAGTGCCTGGATTGCAGAGCACTCTCAATCCAGTTCTGAGCGACAAATTCTCTACACTACACTATTCTGGAACCTGGTTCTCCATGGAGCTTTTTCCTCAGAACAAAGTATTTCAATTTTGTAATTTTGAAGCTGCAAAGAGGGGAGCATTGCTGCCTCCTGGGATACCCTTAGGTCATCTTTTCTTTTCTCCTATTCCCTTTCAGCAATCAAAATCTCCTCAGCTCTAACCTTGCAGTCCACAGTTTTACTGGAGTTTTCTTTCTGGCCAAACTCACAGCATTAAATCATTCTGCTAGACTCTGTCTTTATTCTTAATATAAATCTGACTAAAAGCCCCCAACAATAGCCATGTCATTGCCTCAACATTCAAGTGCTTTGAAATTTCTTCTGCCAGATTAATTAGTCCACTGCCCTTAATCTCAGTCTCAGGCAGAGTCTCTGTATATGAGTAAAATATAGGGGAACATTCTGCCAAGCCATAACACACTTCATCAGGAGTCCAACACCCAAGGCAGTCCTTCCCGGCAGAAACCTCCCAAGCCCAGTCTTTACCAGCAGGATTTTTATCAGCCTTTTTCAGCCTTCTGAGCTCTGATGAGAATCTCTCATATGAAACAGCATAAGGTATGCCAGCTCTACTTTTTCAGTCAGCATCTCCAAATCTTTCCAAACTCTTCCCAAAAGCCGTAACCAAAGGCTCCTGAACCAAATGATCAGGGACAGTCACAGCAATGAGCCCACTTCTCTGGTACCAAATTTTGTCCTGGTTAATTTTCTTTCACAGCTGAGATAAAATATCCAACAATCAAAGTTAAAAAGAGAAACATTCATTCAGCTCACAGATTGCGGAGCTTTCAGTCCATGACCAGCTGGCTCCATGGCAAGGTGACATGGCAGAGGGGCAAAAGTTCATGGTGGCAGAAGATGGTAAAAGTAACAAGAACACAGGGAAAGAACAAGCCTCTTTGCTCCCTTTTAATGTACATAGGCTACTGGTGCTGGGGTAGGGGCATCACCCGCAAGCCCAGTCCTAACACTAAACAATGAACCAATTGTAATCTCTAGATTCAGGTCTCTCTGAAAAGCCTGCCCACGGTCCCAGAGTCTTTGTGGGGGCATCTACGGAAACCATAACAAATGGCCAGAAACCAAAGGAAATAGAGGTGATTGTATCAGCACATGAAAAGCTTATCTCATGATTTTAAGTGTGCACTTTGTAAACACAATACTTAATTGCTCTAATTAGAGGAACTGGGAGGTCCATGCAGATACAATAAATTTGTATATCAAGGGTTTTATGACACAATGTTTTTTTAACTGCTTCAAACACAAAAATGTTTGTGCTCACAGATTGCCTCATGGTGTTTCATTGCTCAGTGTATGGATTATCAGTTTATCCCTCTTACTGTTACCACCTCCTTATCACAAAAGCAATGAAATGTTTTTCTCCTAGCTTTCTGAGATACGTGTATTGCCTAATCGCTGTCTATAGTCACCCTCTTGTACAATATCACACCAGAACTTTTTGCTCCTATCTAACTACAACTTAGTACTTATTGGCCAGCCTAATTGTCATTAAATGACAAGTTTCAATATATAGGAGTGTGTTACTCAGCTATAAAGAAAGACAAATGCCAGGCTTTTATAGGTAAGTGAACACAACTAGAGACCATACTCATAAGTGAAATAAGTCAGACTCATATATGTAAACAGCGCATCCCTAGTAGAAGAGCCTGAAAGAGTAAATTAAATCCAAGAGGTACAATAGATGTTGTGAAAGGGAAAGAAACTGTCGGGGAAAGGGAAAAATAAATAAGGAAGGGAAAATAGTATTTATATTCTCATTTCATGTGAACAATTCTTTTGGTTTATTGTAAGAGATTGTTAAAGCTTAATTTTTGACTAATTTTGCATGTTTATATCTGCTAGTCTGAGCAACTACTTTGAAGATAATATGCAATATTACAACATTGCTAACCATCTTGTTTTGAAATTCTTTATCAGTTTAAATTATTTTCTTTAGTTTCTATTCTCTTCAAAATGCAAAGGAAGTAAATCAAAAGCATGTTTAAGTGAAATTCCTTGTGATTATTATTTTGGATAACTAGTGCAAAACAGTTTGAACCACTTCATTTACTTGTACATGGGGTAACTGTGCCCCAACATAGAGCTTCAAACTCTGGTGGAAGTAGTCTATTATTTTCTGAAGACTAAGGCCAAATAAGAGTCACTACCGCCGGGCGTGGTGGCGCATGCCTGTAATCCCAGCACTAGGGAGGCTGAGGCAGGAGGATTGTTGTGAGTTCGAGACCAGCCTGAGCTACAAAGTGAGCTTAAGGCCAGCCTGAACTGCACAGTGAGACCCTGTCTCAAAAAAAGACAAAAAAAAAAAAAAAAAAAAAAAAAAAAGAGTCACTACCTTAGTCATTTTCTCACTCCTAGAACACAATACCTGGCACTCACAGTGTAAAAGAAGAGATGTTTATTTCTGTCCACATTTCATTCCATAGCCAGTGGGCTCCCAGGCTGGATGGCAGGGAGGAAGAAAACAGTAGAGGAAAGCTGTCTTGGTAAGGTGTCCACGAAGCAGAGGGAACAAAAGAACCAAGAGCACTAACTGCTTCTGGGCCACACCCCGTGACCCACCTCTTCCATCCACACCCCACCTCCTGACAGCTATAACCTATAATCCAGCCGCCTCCCTGAACTAAGCCTATGAGCACAAGAGGTTTTTGGGGGACATCTACACAAGACCCATGTCTGTCACCCAGTGCCAACAGCAAAGAACATTAGAAATAAGTAATAGGAGCTTTGAACCACAGGCCCCATGCTGACAGAAACTAAGTGAATCCTCCATTGTAGGTAAGGCATTACAGTCCTTCAAGCTTAAAGATGCAGGCTGAGGATATTCCTATTAATCTATATGTTGTATGAAGAAACTTTCCTCTATTTTAAAATGGCAGGAACCCAATATGGTGGCACAAACCCGTAGTCCCAGTTACTAGGGAGTCTGAGGCAGACCAATCAAAAGTTTGAGACCAGTCAGAGCAACTCTGAAAGACCGTGTCTCAAAACACATAAATAAAGCCGGGCATGGTGGCACATGCTTGTAATCCCAGCACTTGGGAGGCTGAGGCAGGAGGATTGTTGTGAGTTTGACACCAGCTGAGCTACAAAGTGAGCTTAAGGCCAGCCTGAACTGTGTAGTGAGACCCTGACTCAAAAAGGCAAAATAAATAAATAAATAAATAAATAAATAAATACAAATTAAAATCAAAAGTACTGAAGTACTTCCTGTGATTTGGGGAGGAGGTGATTTTATTTTTGTTTGCTTTGAGGTTTTTGTTATTGTTTGTTTTGTTTTCATGGGACAAGGTCTTGTTATGTAGTTCAGGAGTTCAGGTTAGTTTTGAACTCACTATGTAGCTCACATGGACCGTGCACGTATGGGTATCCTCTTGCCTTGGCCTCCCAAGTTCTGGGACTGGAAGTGTGTGCCGCAACATGCAATGACTTCCTAAAATTAATCTCTAGTAAAATGAGAGAGAGAGACAGAGAGACAGAGACAGAGAGAGAGAAACAGAGAGAAATAGAGATAGAGAGAGACAGAGACACACAGAGAGAGAGAGAGAGAACAAATCTGCTTTTTTCTGAAATTTCATAAAATCAGCCAATAATGTAATTTAGTATAATTGAGAGGTGTAAATGTAGAACAAATGCTAGGGATTGTTCTAAATCAACATGGTGAATGTTGCTACAGGCTGTACCTTCCAGTGTCATAATTCATTTTTATGTACTCTATGTAATATGCATAGATATATTTGAATCATATGGTGAATTATATAGAAAACATTTTCTGCACTTTTTAACCTGGATACTTGCCCCCCTCACACACACACACACACATACACATACATGATATACACCAACTTGGTTACCAGTACCTAGTATTTTTGTGGTTTTTCCTACTCTTGTCCAAAGCCTAATAAAAAAGTTGACTCTTTCATTTGGTCAACCAAGCTGGTCCTGCTGTTCACCTGAGGAAGCATTCTCATCTGCAGCAGGAATCTGCTGTGCTATGACCACAAGCTTCCAAGCTGGTTAATAAGACCATTACCAAAAGCAACTCAGGGAACCTGGAGTGTTTTTCAGGCTCAAATCAATGGGTGCATCATTCTTTCAGTTAATGATTTTCTCTTGGGGAATTCCACATATCTTGAAAACCAGCAGAAACCCACACAATGAGTTCACAAGGAAGTAGATAAGAGCTATGCCATGAATTTTTTCTCAGTCATAGTGGCACTACGCACTAGGCATTGTGCTAGGCATTTTCAACTGACTTTCTCTAGCTCTCTAGCCAACCAATCAAGGTGGGCAGCATTAGCCATGTCTGGTAGATATGAAAACAAAGACTAGTATATCACTCTACTTTAAATACATGTCATCCATAAAGCAGTAGCAGTTTGTATTCTGCATTCACTTAGAATGTACAAAAGGCAGCCAAAGAGCAGAGATCCATTGCTTACAGTGACAGGAGAGAGAGACTCACTGGACAAAGAGCATGTGTGTTACCCAAAGACAATTTCCCTTTGCTAGGACTCAGGCATGAATTCATAATGGAAGCCCCTTTCCATCACCCAGTGCCTTCTTGTTCTTCCAGTGGTAGCACCTTGGATCCCAGGGCAGCTTGGTGGGATGTTCCCCACCACCTCCTCCTACCTCCTCCCTTGGAAGTTCTAGGATCCCTCTCCATCCCACAAAAGTTATCAATCACCAAGAGCAATGTGTTTGATTTCTGTGAATGAGACAAAAAAAAAAAAGAAAGAAAGAAAGAAAAAAACCTGAGATAATAAACTCAGAGGAGGAATGCTTTACTGTGGCTTCCCATATCAAAGCATGACTTCCTTGGTCCTGTTGCCGTTGGATAAAGACATACCTCACAGCAGGAATGTGTGGTAGAGGGAGCTGTTCCCCTCACGGCAATCAGAAAGCAAGAAGAGAGAGAAAGTGGTTATGGTCCCAGTGTCCTCCTTCGGGATCACACCCCTAGCACCTACTTTCCTCCTTGTAGGTCCCACCTCCCAGGCCTCCAAAAACTCCTGGTAGAACAGAGGATGGCACCCCAAATTTGGGGAGGCCTCAAAAATCTGCACCGTGACCAGGACCGATGGTCATCTTCTCCACTCCTTAGAAATCCAAGTGAAGCCTTGGTCCCATGATATTCCAAAAACTGGGTTGTCTGTGGAAACAACATCATTGAGCATGGGCTCATGAAAGAAGAGGCAGTGTCTTTGCAGTGGAGGAGCTGATGTTACTCTTTGGGTCAAGACTTTTTTGTGTGAAATTTGTGGTTCTCTTCTCACTTTTCCCCACAGCCCAGGAGAGCAAGCACAAGCCTATTTGTTTTGCAAATTTGTACACCAGGATCATAAGGGAGGGAGTAGGAAAGAATGGAATGGTTCAGATTCACCTTATGTAGCAAAACATAAAGTCTGCAGACAGAAAGCTGCAATATTGCCCTGCATTACAAGTTCTAGACCTCTGGTTTCAGTAATTCAACAGTTCTCACAGTTTTTCTCTCACACAAGACAGAAAAGGGGAAATGGTACATAAACTGAGAAGTTTACACTTCCAAATGCTTTGTTTTTCATCAAAAAACACACAAAATATGAATATGCTGCTAACTTTATGACTAATAAAATATTTTCTTTTTTATTTTATTTATTCATTTATTTATTTTTGCGGAACCAGGAATTGAACTCAGGCCCTTGCACTTGTCAGGGAAGCACTTATTCCACTGAGCCATCTCCCTGGCCCCTTAAAATATTTTCAACTGTATCAAAAACCTAGCAGTCGGGAGGGCAAGATAGCTCAGCAATCTAAAGCACCTCTTTAGGCAAGCTTAAGCAAGCATAAGGTCAGTGGTTTGATCCCTGGCAACAAAAAAATAAAAATAAAATAAGCAGTAAGAAAATGAGCAGCCGTTCCAGTATCTCAAGCAAGTCTGCCACGTGCCTGTTTGTCTTTCTTTTTTTTTTTTGAAATTCCCAACCTGACCTGGATGAGTTCATGTTCTCTAAAACCGAAGAATGAATTTTAGGAACAAACGGAGGTTGAGGAAGAAACTTTATTGGAAAAGCTTCTGTCAGAGAGGGACAGACATGGGACCCGAGCGGGTTGTCCCTTGTCTTTCATTTACTGGTCCCACTTCACATGTTCTAATGAGGGGCTTACTTCCCTCACACACACATAAGCAGTATCTAGGTGAATGGAAGCAATTAATATAGCAGTCGTATTTCTGGGACTGGAAAACAGGTGGAGACTGGTATCTAAAACAGCAGGCCCCAGAGATTAGATCATAGGCCAAATATCGAGGGAGCTGGAAACCCATGTGTTTCAGGAGAATACTCCCAGAGTGCAGGAATGTGTGGCACCAGGTTATCCTGAAACAAAGTAAAGAGGTAGGAGTGGGACATTTAAGTAGGGGAAACTGATTGAAATGTTTGCCTTCCACAACAGCAGCCATTGAAGAAGAGCAGCCATGGCCCTCTGCTATCCCATGGCCGTGGCCCTCAACAAGGGCCACAAGGTGACCAAGAATGTGAGCAAACCGAGCATAGCCGTCGTCACGGACGTCTCACCACACACACCAAGTTCGTGCAGGACATGATCCAGGAGGTGCAGGGCTTCACCCTCTACAAGCGCTGTGCCATGGAGCTGCTCAAGGTCTCCAAGGACAAACACGCCCTCAGGTTCACCAAGAAAAGGGTGGGGACACACATCCACGCCAAGAGGAAGTGTGAGCAGCTGAGCAACATGCTGGCCGCCATGAGGAAGGCACCTGCCAAGAAGAACTGAGCCCCTCTGGAATAAAGCTTTGCAGGGGGAAAAAAAAAAGAAAGAAAGAAAGAAAAGGAAAGGAAAGAAATGTTTGCATGTGATTTAACTAAATCTCTTGGGCTCTTCCGCATCTCAGGAGCCAGGAACTGTACCAACTTCATTCTAGGAAAAATAAGGATTAGAAGGGTCGAAGCCACATCAGCTGAGAAGAAAAGAAAAAAGAAAGACCAGAGAAATGTAGGTGCAAAACTCCTAAGGATAGCACGTGAAGTAGTGACTGTCGCTTCCATCACTACTCCACCAATCACGTGAGGTTATCCAGGTGCAAAAGGCCACAGGGAAATACGGTTTCTCACTGGGCAGCCACATGCCCGACTTACTTACCACCAGAGAAAAGCAGGCGGGTTTCGGTTAGACCACAAAAACCCCTGATCAGATGACATACATACAAGGTCTATATTTTCCTTTCTTTGCATATCTATAGTATGTATCTATCAGAACCAGCTGCCACTGGGGGACATTTAGTAGCCTTGTGATTTATTGGTGTTTTAAATAACACTATGAAGATTCTCTCTCTCTCTCTCTCTCTCTCTCTCCTTCTCGCTCTCTGAGTGTGTGTGTGAGTGTGTGTGTGTTAGTCCATTGGTCACTGTGTTATGCATATTTGCATGAATAACTTTCCACTAATAAGACCACTGGATTAAAGGGAACACATACACTTCGTAAGGTCTTGGTTACCTTTCACTAAATCCCTTGCAGTGAGGTTGTGCTGCCGTTGTAGCTTATGCAGTGCCCCAGCAGTGGAGCAGAGCATTTGAGATCTCTTAGCTGTTTCCCAGGAATTTCTCACGCTAAATACATTCATAAAATAAGTGAAAAAATGTTCAGTTGAACTATAAAAACAATATGCAATGTATTAATTATTGAATCTGTCTCATTGCTATTTGTTCTTCAATAAAATAAAATTTAAAAAGAAATGTTCAGTTGAGTAAGGAGTGATAATCATTTGCTTCTATTCATGGAATAAGTGGTCTAGGGCCAGTGCAATGGAAGAAATAGTAAACTGAGCCCCAGGAACACTAAATTTAATAGCCACTTCGGGCAGCAGAGAGCTGTGTGACACTGATAAACATTTGTACCTCTCTGGGCTTCAATTTCTTACAAAACTAGAAAGACAGGATTAAATTCATTAAGTTATTTTGGCATGAAGTATCAGAGACCTTAATGATAACATGTTTTATAGCTTTTGTTCAAGTCAAAAATACTACCCTAAAGATGGAGCCATGCATGATTGAGACAGAAAACTTAGGACCTGTTTTGTTTTGTTTCTGTCATCAAAATAATCTCACGGAAAACTGAATTATTAATGATTCTCCCAAGCAACATCAAAACTGCTGGCTTAAATTCAGAGGGATGGCTGTAGCTAATGTAAAATTTTCAGCATCATTTCACTTAAATTCAAAATTCAAATGCAACAAACATGTATCGTGCCAGAAGCTCGCTACATGAAGAACATAAAACAATGATCTTGTATTAAAGACGCTGACCACATGTCACATCATTTGTTCACAGTAGGTCTTGATGTAGAATAGCTTCCACTTAGAACAGGACAAAGTGCTGAGGCCACAAAATGCTAAATGCAGTAAAAATTTTCTCAGAATCCAAAGCTACTTCAAAATTCACACTTCATAAAGAGTGCAATAATTATTGCTATCGTTTTATTATTTGATGTTGAAATGTTATATTTTCATACAAAAGAAAATTGAAAAGGAAGCTACTTGCTCATTTTTCTTAGTACTTCATATATTTTGCATGTATAATAAAAAATGCTTTTTAGAAATATAAGTGATATATTGTGTGTAGGTATATTATATAAATAACATCTCACTAATAACCTTTGCTAATCATATTAAAATTAACTGAACATTTAATAATGCTGGAGTCAAATTTTCAAAATTAACAGAGAAACAATTGACATCAGAGAAGCAGCATGTTATAAAATATAATTACTTAATTTTTTAAATTAACTCCATATAATTAACTAACACACCAATAATTAAGCAATATGTAATTAAGTAAGTATAGTCCTTGCCACTTGGTCATTTAATCATAAAAGTGAAGCATATTTTTACAAACAAATGAAATAAATATGAAATCTATTAATTAAATATGTGATTGTAGCTAAGAATAAACATTAAGAACAAAAATTATCTATTTCCACAATCTGTGTAATCAGAAAACAAGCTTGTGATGAAGTACCTGATTACTGTATTAGTCTGGAGAACGTGATGTGGTTTTGTTCGTTAGGGGAACGTTGGCTCTGCCACTTCTCAGCTATGATGAGCAATGTAACCTCTCTGTTTATTTCTTTATCAGTAGAATAAGGATAATAATAGTGCCTAATTCCACATTTACGGGATTAAATAACATCATGTGGATCAGGGAGAGAGCTCAGTGGCTTAAGCACCTTCCTGAAAAGTACAAGGTCCCCAGTTCGATCCCCAATGCCTCAAAAATAATATATAAATAAATAAGGACAAATATGAATAGTACTTACCTTCTCTTGGTGCCTGGAGAACTTTAGGTACAAGAGCTACAAGCCAGAGTTAGAAAATGGGTAATTGGATGCTAAAATGATTCTGTGACACCTTGTCTGACCAAACTCGCTAACCTTGGATTAGTCAGGGAAATGAAATAATGGCAGGAGTTTTTCTTATTATTATTTTTATTGCTTTTTGTATGTTAAGGAAGGGACTAGGGACTACATGGTGTTCAGGATCTCATTACTACATCAGACTCATAAGGGTCAGGGAGACAGCTCAGTGGCATAAGCATCTGCCTGGCAAGTGCAAGGTCCTGAATTCGATCCCCAGGACTACACAAAAATAAAAAGACTCCTATGATCTGCCTGCTTACAGCCTCCCAAGAGCTGGAATTATAGTTGTGCACCACCACGCCCAGTCTCAATTGCTATCTCAGCACACGCTGGGGGCAGGGCTGGCACAGCAAGCTTGGGGACTGAACCCCTAGCCTCTCAGCTTGATTGCAGGCACTTTAATCCTCTGAGCTATTTGGCCAGCCCGGGAGTATTGTTATTTCGTTAAACATTCAACAATGCCTATTTTTGTTCAAAAGGATCAGATATTGCTGATTTTTCTATCATATCAGTCCTGTATAGAAACTGTGTCAGTAAATTAGTTCCATATATGTGTGTGTGTGTATGCATGTGTGTGTGTGTGTGTGTGTGCACGTGTGTAAAGCAAAGAAAATCTGTTGGCAGGACATTAGGAATGTAAGAGATTTGCCTAAGGCTGAAGAACCAGGCAGTAGGAGAGATGGCTCTCTGGATGGCCACAGACCCCCAAGGATCACCCTCGTTGTAGCAATGACCTGATCAGAGCTATCAGCAGGGAAGAGGAAGGCTTGCCCCTTCCTATCTCCATTGACAAGGCTTAGGACATGTGTTCATGTCTGTCTGCACAGAGGCAAAAAAAACCCAGAAAATTCAGATCTGCCCCACTGGGGAGCCTACAAGGAAGAATACACCTGGATACTAGTTCCAAAACACTCTGCAGATGGACATTTGAGAAGTGTGACTGGATCCTAAACAGCGTCAGCCTCACAAAGTGGGCCTGTCATAGTCAAATCCATGAACGACCTATGCGCTACAGCATGGGTTTTAAGTGTTCCCTGAAGCCACATGAGTTAAAAACATGGTCCCCATCCATGGCAGTATGGGAATAGGTGGTCTTTGAGTTTAAATCTGCACCATCACAAGGAGCTGTGGGACTCCAGCCCCTGTCTTTGTCTCTCTTCTGCTTCCTCGTGAGGCATGTGATTGTGTTCCACCACACACTCCCACCATCCTCTGCTGCCTCCTCCATACTCAAAGGAATGGGCCCAACCAGTCATGGCAGAAATATCCAGACCTGTGAGCCAAAAGAAACCTTTCCTCTTTTTAACTTTGATTACCTCAGGTATTTGTTATAGTAATGGAAAACTAACAGACCATGAAACTTCATGAAGCTTAAACGCAGTCCATTAATGTTACTGGAGGAATTTCAGTATAAGGTCCTACAGCATGAATCTTAGTACTATGGAGGCTTCATAATAAAAGACCGGAACCACAGTCGAGAAGACTCATAAATGAGTGGAGTTGTGATATTATTTAGAATTAAATAGCAGCACTGGGGAAATAGCTTGGCAGTCTAAGCACCTGCCTGCAAGCACAAGGATCCGGGTGTGGATTCGATCCCCAGTACCAATATGCCATGCCAGCCCTGTGTCAAATTAAAAATATATATATCATATGCAGAATTAAATAGCACCACATCAGTGAAATGGTATTAGTCATGAGAGACAGCACCCTATGCAAATGTAATCAGAGAAGCATCAGTAGATGTCTATTAGAAAAGTAGGCAAAGTTGACCTCTGCAAAGAAAACATTCTCTTCTCCCACTGATTTTTCACCTGCATATCAACTCCCTTCCCTTGTACAACATCATGTTTTAATCACAGCAAACACAGAAATTTTAAAAAGTCAATCAAGGGCTGAGGATGTAGCTGAGTCATACTCCTGCCTGGCAAGCATGAGGTCTTGAGTTCAGTTCCTGATACCAAAAAGAAAAAGTCATTCAAAAGAATGTATAACCTCAGTGTGTGCCTAACACATGCACACACACACACACTCACATACATGTGACCCAGATTATGGGACTGTTCATACAGTAGTCCCCTTCCAAGTTTAATTGGCAGCGTTCAGGTATTGCAAAGAAAGAATCTTAAAATGAGACATTTGTCCTAATGAGACTGGTATCTGGAGCAGCAATCAAATAGGAATTCGGGGAATGTTCTAACATCAGTATTAGGAGGACAGCTTTGCCTCTTTTAAATTTCCAGTACTTAACTTTTCAACACCAAGACTGTCAAATTTCCAGGACATGTTTTATTCACTCCATTTCCTTTGTCTGCAAAATGAAGCTATCATTGAAATATTTCCAAGGAAATCCCAGTGGAGAGCTCTAGAGACAGAGGTAATTGCATAGCTGAAGTGAGTGGATTCTATGTCTTTCTGCACGCAGAAAAACAAAGAATACTGCAGTGACACTGAAATCGACAGATCTGGGGTCTGAAGGCTGAAAGCTCGAGAAAAGTGTTATGATTAATGGTGAAGAAGAAAAGCCAGGGAAGTCTTAGGGAGAAAAGGGAAGTTAAACTATCTTTGTAAAACAGATCTAAAAAACTGTCTACTTAATATTAAAGAGTACAGGCTTGTCTGAAGGTGGTGAGTTATCTCAATTAACTGTTAAAAGTCTAAAAGATTCTGTTTCAAAAGTATATATGTTAAAGAGTCCAAATGAAATCCAAGTTTTATATAAAGGAGAAAAACCCTATTCAATTTTCTTTACATCTTTTTTTTTTTTTTTTTTTTTTTGAATTTAGGGAATCTACATGGTATTCAGGGTCTCAGTACTAGATCAGACTTGTAGTGATCCACCTGTTTACAGCCTCCCAAGAGCTGGGATTACAGATGCACCCACACCACGCCCAGGCTCAGTTGCCATCTCAGCACTCCCTGGGGGTGGAACCAAAATCAGGCCCCTGCATCTGCTTGCAGGCACTTTAATCTGCTGAGCTGTTTGGCTAGCCCTTACAATGTCTTTTGATATATAAGATTTTAATTTTTTATGTAAAATTTTTCATTTTTGAACTTAAATTTTGTGTGTTTTAAAATTCATTTATAGGCCTGGGATATAGCTCAGTGGCACAATGCCAGCCTGGTAAGCCCAAACCAGTCACCTTGAGTTCAACTCCTGGTAACAAAAAGTAAAATAAAACAAAAATGCCTTTATATCCTCTCAAAAAGTCTTTACCAGGCCTACAATCTTAAAGGTAGTCTCTTTATTTCTGGAAGTGTAAAATTTTGGCTTTTCCTTTAGGTCCACAATTCATCTGGAATCATTGTGTGTATGGTTTCATATAAGTGCAAAATTTTCCTTAAATATGTAATTGGTATAGTCCAGTTTTGTGGGGGGATTGCTTGGCACTGATTTTTTTTTTTTTTTTTTTTTTTTTTGGTCCTTGTTAAAATTTAGCTGTGTATAGGTCTTTTTCTATTTCTGGAATCTACTTGTTGTGTTGGCTTATTTGTCTAACCTGACCATGTCCATTTGAGTTCTTTATATTTTCAAATATATTTTAGTATTAGCACATCATTACATGTGTGTGGTGCTAGATGCTGAATCTAGGTTCTTCATGTTGAGCTATGATCCTAGCTCTTTCTTATGTTATTTTTCATTTTGAGACAGGGTCTTCCTAAGTCTTTCAATTGTCCATGCTGGACTTAAATTTGTAACTTCTCTGCCTCCCCACCCAGTGGGCTGGGATTACAGGTGTTTGCTACCAACCCCAGCTAAATTTCTTTTTCAAAAATTAATAAATAAAGATCGTGAGTAATGGAACCCTAAAGAACCTAGATCTGAACTTCTCTGTGAACAAGAACCAAAATGTACCTTGTTCAAGTTACTTTCATTTTGAATGGAAGTCTCTGTGGACACCAGACGTAACCCTTACTGATACCAGCCCTGATCAGTCCTAAGGGGTCACTTCCCAAGCCCTAGACCAGCTGCCTTGGCCAAGGAAATGTGAGAAGGCTGCTCCACGAGTCACCAGCCTTCTCAGGTCACTGTGGGAAGGGGATGCCTCCCTAGAAAAATCCGGGTGCTACAGGTAGAGGTTAAGAGGATGCCAGGTAGTTAAAATAGTATACGCATAGCACCTCAGCAGCACAGCCTTGGAACTGAACAGACTGTTGCTTACCCATGCTCCGATTTGTGGCTGATACTATCTGTTTTTGAAAAGACTCATTTGGTTTAAAATGTGCTTCCTGCTATCAAATTGCTTATAGACTGTGAAATACGAACAGTGGCGCCGAGAGTGAAGCAGTAAAGAGAGGAGCCACGCACTCCCAGCGATCTCAGAGCTCCATCTGCGGAAGAATGCAGCCAGCAAAGGGGCTCTCAGGGAGGCCGCCTGAGCAGGAACAGTGGCCTCTGCCTAACGCGGAAACGTCAGCAGGTACTTTGTTTGCTTTCTTGTTTTTATTTTAGTTGCACTAAAGAACAAGGTTTAAAAATATTGAAGCAGGGCCATTTTCAGATTGAGCACACAAGACCAGTGCCTCACTATTGGAATCTTAATTCCAATAGCGTGGACAGAGTGGTTGGTGCCAAGTGTTTTCCGCGAACCAAGGCGAAGTTTTGAAACACGGATGCGGCAGAGCTGGGAAGCCCAACCCAGACCCGGCTCCCAGCGTGTGCCTGAGGACTTCACATGAGCACTGTGCCTGGAGTGTGCTGCTGGGAGATGATTCAAGTGATCCAGTTGGCAGAGGAGGGAAATTCCTTGGACGTGCCTCACAGCCCGGGCTGAACTCTGCTCTGAGCTGGCTGGCTGCTGGAGACTCAGCTCGTGTGCGAGTCACACGGCTGCCTCCGAAGCTGCTTGGCTGCATCTCAGATAGACACTTGGCTCTGGAGTTCTGAGGATTACCCCAGTTCCTCCCTTTCTCATCTCTGATTGTGTCAAATCTCGGTCTGACTAATGCTTTCCCAAGTGTTAGAGCCAGAAGAAACTTTGAGATTTTGCCTTGTTTTCTTCTCACAATTCTGAGAGATTGCTGGCAATTGAACTCAAAATCTTGTACACACTTACCAAATGTTATGCCACTGAGCAACACCTTCGGCACCCTGAGACATTTTGGCCCTTTCTCTGAAATCATCTATTGTAAATCCTTCTTGGATTTAAACCAGCCAAATGAGTGGAACCTCTAAAAAGTGAAAGTGGAAGACCAAGGAAAGAAGAGATCAAGTGTTAATGTGTTTGGAGAGCCCGCCTGATCTTACATTTGATGGAGAACAGTTCAGCTGAAGCATTATCATCAACCTGACAGTAGTCTTTTAATTAAGAACCTGCCTTTGTGCTGTTCCAGGCAGCATGTCGTTGGAATTAAATGAACAAGGACCATGGGCTCAGGTGTACAGCACCATGAAAGTGGCTTTAGGTCAACAGCAGTGACTATATCTAGTTGGTGTATCCTGCATAATTCTTCACCCCTCAGATGCAGGCAGCCAGTACAAGCACCACAGTAGCCAGTTCAGAGTCACAAACCCAAGAGGGCGTCCTGGACCTACACAGCCACTGAGGGCTGCTGTGGGAGTTGAGGCAATTTTGTCCACTTCTGCTTTCCATGTGCCTTCCCCTGACCTGCATCAACAGAAGGTATAGCAGACTGCCCTTACCATCTGCCCTTGCTTTGTAAGGGCCATCAAGTTTCTGACTACAGGCAAGAGCCCGAAGTCTATAGAATTTCATTTTGTGGGCTGGGGAAATAGCTCAGTGGAGTAAGCACTTGCATGGCAAGCACAAGATCCTGGTCCCACCAAAAAAAAAAAAAAAAGTTGTACCTTAGAGTGTCATTTTGTACTCAATCTCCCTTTCCTTCTTATTTTATTTGATTCTAATTTAGCTCATGGGCTAATATAATTTGCATTTTGAAGCCTTGATAGAGCAAACTATATTATGATCCATAATTATATCTATTAATATAATTATTGTGTATATATATATATATATATATATATATATATATATATATATATATATATATGATACCACAGAGAACAAAGAGGCTCTGCAACCCTAACATGTTTTGGGGGTCTCACTTCTGCCATTTGGTTCCTGCAGGACCTAGGATGAAAATTTTTATCTCCTCAGGATACAGTTTCTTCACCTGTGTGCTAAGAAAGAACATATTTGCCTAGGTGAGGGGAACACAGAATCTCACGTAGTGTATCATTTGCTACATTTGTTCATGAATTAAAGCAATTGTACAATGTCAGGCATGACTTTGCCTTCTCAATAAGGCTGGGCATGTTATGCCAAGTTGGCAGGGCTGATTGCACCAATGTTACCACCCTACCAATGTCCCAACCCAATGCAAAAGTACAACCTGCGATCACCCCTAAGATTTCATGGTGATACAGGATGGAGAGATAAGGAAGAGCAGAAGAAAGAGGAGTCAGAAAGCCCCACGCTACATTCTCTTAATTCATTGAATAGAGGCATCTGCTCTAATAGTGATTGTGAACAGAATATCATGGATGCACCTTGTACAACAAAAAAACCACTATAAAAACAATATGCAATGCATTAATTATTGAATCTGTTCTACGAATTTGATTTGAAACTGTCTCATTGCTATTTGTTCCTCAATAAAATTGTGGAAAATTAAAACAAAAATAAGAGAGCCCCACACAAGGCTCCTAGGGTGGGTTCCCAATCATTCCCAAGCCAGCAGGAGTGGTCCTGCTGCTGATTCCTACTCACAAGTGCACTGACCAGGGTCAGTCTCTGCACCAGCTGGGAAACCATAAAAGCGAGCACCAGAAGCTCTTACTGTGCAGCCCAGGAGCTAGTTAGGGAGCAAGATCTTGGGGGACTGCTCATGCACACAAAACTTTCGAAAGCTCTGTTGTAGCGTACTGATGCTAAGACTTACCTTTAGCTACTACCATCAACCAACTTAGACAAAACCAGAAGCAGCCCGCAGGGTAGACCCATGGCCCACATTTATTCTTTGGGAACCACAAAGGCATTTTTATATAGGTGTTTTCATGTTTCAAAACAACTAAATTTCCGGCTTTTCTTACAAAATCAAAAATGATAGCAAAACAGACTCTGCATTTCCATATTTAGCCAGAGGCCAGAGGCAGCACCCACCAATGCTTCTCAGCTTGTCATGGCCCCCATCAGCTCCAAGCCTGTCTCACTCACCCCGAGTCATGGTACAGTTTCTGTGGACAACCCCTTCCACTTTGCAACTCCTGATTCAGCTCCACAGCACTCAGAGATACAAACTTAGAATCAGGAAGTTTAAGCAAATTTGATGGGAAAGTTAGGAAGCAACACCATGCTGGGTCAAACACTGATACTGTTCCAATCTCTTTTGCTAAATGGCAAAGTCACTTCAGCAGCATGCTAGCTCTGTGTGGCATTTCCTGGCCTGTGGTTTGGCGTCTTTTCCTCATGTCACTACACTTTGTGTATATTTTCTGAGTCCCACGACAGAATGTTCCTTAGAGAAAGCACAGCGTGATTTTTCTGGGCTTCCAAGGAGATAGTTAGCAAAAACCAAACAATTTGCCTTCCCTGCAAATGGATGTCACCCAGGCATTACACAGCCGAAACATCTCATTCCTAACGAGTGCTAGAAATTATACTTGTCAGTGGCACGTTTGTGTCTGCGAGAGAAGACATTTCTTTGGTGCTTATAACATGGATATCAGTAAACTTTCCCAGTTGGTTTCATTTTACCAATCCAGGTTTGCAAGACAATGATTTGGATACCTGTGGTACAATTCAGTCATCCTCTCTGCCACCCTTGACAAGCAGCATGATTGTTCTTTTAAATGTTTTCAAACTGATTGAATTATAAGGAAGTTCTTCGCACTGAGCTCAGATGCACGACCTGCAGTCTGCGTTCTGCGCACTTCCTTTTGAGAGGCTGGGACTCGCTCTCCACCTGCCTGACTCAGCACAACTTTGCAGTATTTGCTTTCTGAACCAAGTTCCATTTTGGTCACCAGCTTTGGGAGACAGTGAGGAAATTTGTCCTTCGTAGCAACCGTGGTCTATGCCAGACACTGAGTCAAGAACGTAGCTTCTTTTCTCTCATATTCTTAACAAGTCATAAAGGTGGACTTTATTCTATAACCAGCAAAGCCTGAACTCAGGTCAGGGTAATCATGTTAGCAAAGGTCACTCTAGGCTGGTAAACTGTTGGCTAAATTTGGGGACAACCTTTTTTTAATAGAAGCCTCTGGTCTGAGCTATTATATTTCCAGGCTCAGAGTTCATAAACAGATCTTTGTTTAATTTTGCTTATGTCCTTCATATCTGACTGGTCAGAAGAGGTGTCATCAATGATCTGCCAAAGGCAAGGCTCACTCCATGTGCTTACCCTAAGCGCAAAGTGTTGGTAGGTTCACTTGTTAGGCTATTACGAGACAGTCCTGTGTGAGACAGGTGGTTTGACTGGGCAGAAAACAACTTAGTATTTTTTGCAAGGGGCTGTCAAGGAGGAGGTGAGTGGCGGAACTCAATGTGAATTTGGACTTTTAAATATATTTGCCATTGAAAATGGTGAGGAGAGACAGAGAGAGGGAAGAAGAGGGGAAGGACAGAGGGAGGGAAGAAGAAAGCAAGCAAAGAAGGAAAGATAGGAAGGAAGGAAGGAAGGAAGGAAGGAAGGAAGGAAGGAAGGAAGGAAGGAAGGAAGGAAGGAAGGAAGGAAGGAAGCGGTAAGCCTAAGGTCTTGTTTCCTTTTGCTTTTTGGCATGGTTTCTTTTATTTTTAATGACTCAAAATACTTGCACTCATTTATTGGGCATCATGCGATGCCTTCTCAGTACAGGAACCAGTGAGTGTGGCTTGCTTTTTTGCTAGTCTTTCCTTGCACTGCTTACTTAGCCATCTTCCATTTCACAACAATAGGCTCACGGAATTAGAGCCCACAGTGCCAGTGAGTACCAACCCAAAGCAAATAATCAGAACTGCTGGTGTACTCGGCTCACGCTCAGCTTTCTCTGCTAATCATGCACAGGGGCACACACACTGGGAGGCCCGTTCGCTCCCTGTGTGCTCTTGAGGTACTGTAGATCGTTGTCGATGTACAAATGCGGAAATAAATGTCAGACACTGCTAGAATAGACTTCTGCTAGAATCTATTTTTTGATTGTCTGCCTTTGGGGACCATAATTTTATTTTAAATGCATTTGTAAGATGGGACTTCTAAACTCCTTAACAGAATTGAACCATGTGTGATAACTATTCGCATTATATGCCAGGTACCATATGTGTGCAACTCTCGATGGCTAGCTGTTTCATAGAACACTCTAAAAAAAATTAGCTATGAAGTCCAGTTGATGTTTTTATTTTTAAGTAGCAGGTATAAATTGATTCCTTTTTAATTGAAAGCTATGTAATTTGATTATGAAACCTCAATAATAAAAACAGTCATTTTGCAACCACTTGATCTACTCCATGTTTTGCCACACTACCAATATTAAATTAATTCACCTTCTAATAAAAATAATTCCTAATGTTAGAAAATACTGATAAGCAGAGAGAAGCTTTATTAAGATCATCAGTATTTAAACCAAATCCTTTTTTCTCATTATGGAAGATACAGTCAATTTCATTAATGCACATTAATCCCTAGTTGACATTAAATTCATTTAAAAACCTACATTCACATAGATTATTAACACCAAGGTATACAAAATATTTAAGATGATTAATATATAGAAAACACATATTTCTGGAGATTCAGATGATTACAGTGATTATATTATTAAATATTCTATAAATGCACTGATCATCAGAGGATATTTCCTTAGTTTATACCTCTAATTTAGAAAAAAAAAAGTGACCAGAAAAGTGTCTTTTCCAAGAAATAAGTTAGAAAATTTTCTACAAAGTTGATTTAGAGTGGATCTTTCCTTCAAAATTAAGTCATCAGAGTATAAAACTTGAGCCACAAATTATATTCAAATAAAGAAAATTATTATTTGAGAGGTGACTTTGTAAAACTTACTGATTTTTTTCCCTTTACTTTGACTAGAAAGGGGAATTTTTTATAAAGCAATAAAAAATTCACACCTCACATTTTAAAAATCATCTGAGATTACTGTGTTATTTTAAAACATGTTTATGTGTGAACTTATTTTAATTGGATTTTGAAAATGTAAGAGCTTTATAACATACCAGGTGGTATATTCTTACTCTGGCTTTTTTCAATCTGTTTTCCAGCTACAGGTCAGTTCACAAAGAATGCTGTCATGTACTTTAACACTACTTTTAAATTATGTTCTTATCCACACACGCGCAAGTTGGGCTTGCAAATGTGCAGCTTCCATTCACGAGCTCCTTCACAGGCTCTCAAATCTTCCACCAGGGCAACACAAGCCAAGCAAAATAACTTTCCTTCCAGTGTACATTAACTTACAGAACGTACCTTTCACATTAAGTGACAACAAAAAAATCGCCTTGTATTTTAGCCAGCTTTTCAATCTAATGATAAGCTCTGGAGCTAATTAATTTAATAGACTACAAGATGCCAATTTTCTTTATTTACCTTTTTTGTCTTGATAAACATTAGTGTGCTTGAATGGACACCTCTATTTTCCTTAGAGTTTTAAAGCTTCCTTTTATGTGTGTGAAAAATGGCTAAATATGTCAGGGTTTATCAATCAGAGCCTGGCTTTTTTGGCTGGTTCCTCTTCCCTTATCTAGGAAACAGATTACCCTCTCCATCAAAACGGGGCCAAGCAAACACCACTGTGGGCCGCACACACAACCAGGGCCACCCTGAAACTCTCTCCAGACTTTAAACTCAGCCAGCAAGTTGATTAGGTCCCAAGTCTTTGGACTTTATCTCATTTTTGATAGCTGTACCATGAAAAGGTAGTAAAGAAAAAAGCTGTCTAATAGGAAGGCAAGTTAAGGTGTCTATTACCTAAGAGGTATACTTCAAAGGAAGGGGGAAAAGAGTTGTGTAAACTTGTTTTACTATTTGCTAAATCTCAAAAAGGACTCGAATTTTTAAAAAGGATTTATATGTAGGTGAAAGTATTTTTTTTTAAGCCCAAACAATTCACATGTAGGAAACGGCAGGTCATTGTGGTCTATTTGCTTTTGTGGACATGCTAATAGCTCTGTTATTTCCTTTTAAATAACTTTGAAATTGTTATTAGTCTGAATATGAGAAAGTCAAAGGCTGTTTTAGGCAGGTGTGTATTTATTTCATTAAAATTCCTTTTAGTCTCAACTGAAAATGAAAATTAAGGAAAAAGATAGAAAATGCCGATTCTATTTGCACTAATGGTGGTTGGACAGGATATTATGTTGGCTTATAGTACTATGGACGACCACTAGGAAAATAACAAGGTAGAAAGTATTAATTATTGAATCTTTGCTATAATTCAGGTATAAAAAGAAGATATGCAAACAGCTACACTCTCTTAATTTACTGATAAGAGACATACAGTATAATAATGTCTGTAAGTATAATATCATGTATACACCTTCTATGATACCAAAACATTATGAAAACAGTTTGTAATGTATTAATTTATCAAATACATCTTGTCAAGGTGTCTTAAAACTGTCTCATTGATATTTTTACTTCAATAAGACAAAAATTTAAAATATAAATAAATAAATAAGATAAAAAAGAAAATGCTGATTCTGGAAGCTAAGTTCAAGCATCTAAAATTCACTTTCCCTATCAATAGAACATAGACAGAAAATATGTAGGAGGAATATTTTACACCTGTACAAATTCCATGCCTGAGAAGCTGAGCACCTTAACCTCACAAAATCCCAGCATCTCGGAACTTAAGTTAGCTTTGGCGCACATACAAGGTACAAACACCCCCCTTACACACTAAAAAGAAAAGAAGTAAGCAGGCAGTGGAGCGCCGGACTGAAAGACATGCAAGGCACGGCTCCAAGTGCAAGGTTAACGGGAACACATGTCAGAAAGCACCAGCTCCTGCCCAGGCTTGTTTGCAAGAGTAGTGGGGGGAGGGACCTAAGCTGAAAACTCTTCCTTCCTAGAGCCCTGGGGCTCTAGTCAGCCTGCAACGAAAGCAAGGCATATTTGGTGTCCACACCATGCAGCCTGCAGAGAAGGGCAGGGAGCTGCGTACCATCTTTTGCACACTCTGATTTCCTACAGCGGTGCTTTCAGGTTGCATAAAACCCTAAGTGAGAGACACTGGCTTAAAAAACAAAAATAAAAATATACCACAGTTGAGGGAGTGCTACTACTATTCCCTGTTAAAACTGGTTTTGTCTTAATTCTAAATCCCAACATGTGGGCTGAAAGAAAAAGTCAAACCCTGAACATTTGTCTTATTTCAACCTATTCACATCAAGAATCTAGTTTTTAATAAATATTGGCAATCAAACTGGACTTAGGGAACTTAATAAGAAGTAGAACCTGGCACATGCGCAGTACAAAATCTGAAAGGCTACTTTTAACAAAGGACATTAAAATACCACTAACATGTGAAATATCATGAAGAGTAAATGTTAAACTGTGAGGAACTTGAGTGCTTAGCATAAGGCAGACTTGTGAAGGACCATGGCAGCATCTTTCACCAACAGAGTGGCCACGGAGCCAATGAAGATGGGTTCTTAGTAGATTTGCCCTGTGATTTGGGGCATGAACATCTTGGTGACATTCCCACCCCTTCCTGGAACCACATGTTAGCTTGGCATTGACACAGAGGGATATTTAGTGTGTCTGGGGACAAAGGACACAAGGACAGTGATCCCTTTGTCCCTTGTCTAGCAGCTTTGCAGCTTAAAAACTTCAGCGCAATGCAGGTTTTTGAGCAGTCTCAAAAGGACCAATTCCAAGTTACAGTTTGTTTTAATGATGCCTCGTATTGATAGGTTGACCTGGAAGGATGGCGGAAGAGTAGCTACTCCTTAGATTTGCCTCAGGAGGGTAACCTGGGAACATAATGTAAGAATAATATGAATAACAAGGCTGAGTTTCAGCTTAGTGTTTTCCTTTTCTCCTGCACATCAGTCCCAAATACAAATGCAGTGAACCAATGGTGCTTGATTGTTGCTTGGGGGAGTGGCCCTGTGAAATGTTGACCTTAGCCCAGAGAATGTAGCCCAAGGCAGTGGTCAAGCTGTGGATTTATATAGGGAGGGGATTTTTCAGATATGTATGCCTGAGAGCTGCTAGCATAAATTGCTTTGTTGACATTAAAAAGATATACAATTGAAGTTTTAGGGTCTGATTGCAACATTATAGGTAATTATAACGAAAACATTGTCAGTAACATTAAAAAAGACATTATTCAGGCTGTAAAAAATAACTGATGAGTGACTAGGATGGTGACATGCTAAGCACTGCATTAAGAGTGTCACATGAATTAGTGCACACGATCCTTTTTGAAATAAAATGTTTTCGTTTTGTATTTTAGGGAAGGATCTACAGGGTATTCAGGGTCTCACTACCTGACTGTAGTGATCTGCCTGTTTACATGCTCCCAAGTGCTGGGATTACAGGTATGTACCACCATGCCCAATCCCAATTGTGGGGCCAGCAAGGCAGGCCCAGGTATCAAACCCCCAATCCCTATGACTGCTTGCAGGTGCTTTAATTGGCTGAACCATTTGGCTGGCTCACACGCTCCTTACAGCAAGTGCTGATGCAAGCACTTGCTGTTGTTTCACAAGTTGAGGAAACTGATGGACAGAGAAATTAAGTAACTTGCTCAGGGTTAAACACCCAAACTTCAAAGAAGTTGACATTTATGTGTAGATATGCACGAGCACGCATCAAGTAAGGTTAAAGTGTCCTCCTGAAAATCCATAGGACCCCTTTCCGTTTGCTTAGCTTGATAGGAAACAGTGAAATTATTTTCTTTATTATCATGGATAATATACATTGTGGTCCATTAAAGACTGGTAGAGAATGGCTTTCGAAGGTTTTTTCTTGATACAAACCTCTGATCTCTGAAACATCTTGGCATAGGACTAACACTCAATTCACACGGTATGGTGGAGCTTCTTTAGTTCCTGTGACTCAAATGTGTAACCATCATTGATCAGCACTGGCCTCTCCTTCACCTTGTTCCATCCACCTTAGTGGCCCTGGCTGCCGTGGAGTCATGGGTAAAATTTTTTTTGCTGGTTGCCCTTTCACATTCTCTCTGAATATTGTGTCTGTACCGACTTTCGATAATGTTTGTTTTCTCAGAAGGAAGGTGCATTTCCTGGAGTTTTGCAAATATTCTAGGTTTTTTGTTATTGAACACTATCTAAGGATAAATAGCAACATCTAGAGATAAAAAGAGTTGTTGAACGTGATTTTATCTGCAAAGAAAGCCTGCCATTGTGGCCTCTCAGATCTTGCAAACAAGAATAATACAAGACAGACTTTAACAGCAACAGAAATAAGGCATACTTGATACAGAAAAAATACTGACTGGGTCAGGGAGATAGCTCAGCAGCATAAGTGCCTGCCTGGCAAGTGCAAGGTCCAGAGTTCAATCCCTAGCACACACACACACACACACACACACACACACACACACACATTACTAACTAGAATTGGAAGAGTGCATCACATGCACTAGAATTGGAAGAGTGCATCACATGCAGTTTGTGTCTTTATCACCATTTAAAAATACACTCAGGCCGGGGAGATGGCTCAGTGAAATAAGCACTTCCGTGGCAAGTGCAAGGGCCTGAGTTCAATCCCAGGTTCTGCCAAAGATAATAATAATAATAATAAATAACAAAAATAAATAAATAAAAATACACACTCAAGCCAAAAGATGCAGTTTCATGGATAATATTCAAGAATGGTGAAGAAAAGTTTAATGTTACCATTACCTGCATCACTCAGTATATTAAAGACTAAAACCTAATGTTACGCTAAGAACTAAAGGGGAAAATACTTTAGAAGTTTTGACTTACTACAGGAGTAGAAATGCACTTAAAATCCCTTTTAACAATGGTGTGAATTGTCGTCCCTTTTAACAATGGTAGCATTATATACTCATGCAACCAACTGTTTTAGTAATGACCTCCTTATTTGACCCAAAATGACAAAATAAAGCTGATGGGTAAAGATAGATAAATAGACAGAGAGACAGACAGAAAGACAGACAGGCAGATAAATGTAGAATTCAGCACAACTTGAAAACATTGCTTATACACAGAGACATCAAAATAGTGCCTTCCAGAATAACAATTATCCAAGAAGATGCACAGAAAATGTACCCCATTTTATCATGGCAAAACCATTTATGAAATAAACATATATTAGCTCACCAATAATGCATACATGTTTATGTTTTACTAGTGTTATCAAAAATTCTCATAAAATCTTTTTAGAAATCTAATAAGAAATATTTATTGGCCTGTACTATGTGATGCTAACTTTCTAGTTTTCTAGAAGTTGCCTCTAACATTGCATCCATTTCCTTGAAAATGCACAAATATTATAAATGTTTGCACCCTGATCACCTGTTTAAAAGAAAAAAAATAGAAGGAAAGAAATCTTTCCTCATCCATAAAAGTAAGTGCACCCAGTAAGAATCCATTTGTTGCCTGAAGACTTTGTAAGTTAAATGCTCAAAACAAACTCTGAGGCGGTGGCGTGGGAAAGCAGTTTTGTCGGCCTTTCTATGGCTGGCTAGCACGTTCCAGACCTGCTGGGGGTGGGGGGAGTGAAAGCCGAGAAGTCCACACAGCTTGACCTTCTCCTCTCCACTTCTCCACTCCTGTACCACCCACTGCCCCCAACTCAGGAAATGTAGTCCAGCCACAGATTTAAGATGAATCATCTGATCACACTTCAGGGAAGGAGGGTAAACAAAGTTTGCATGCCCGGTAATTATTAATTACAAAAACCCAACAAGCTGCAAAGGCATTTAAAATATTTGGGGGTTGCAGGTGGAGGAAGGTTTGTTGGCAGTAGTTGTTCACTGAAATATCTTACAAGATTTTTTTTAAACCTAGTCTGTGATGCAGAGCCTGCTGCGCTAAATTATGAACCAAAGGCTTTGGGGTGGGAACAATCAATCACGATACCTGGGGTAGTGTGTAATGTGCGGGCTCCTGTCAGCAGGAGCAGGCTGCCCCTGAACACGGTCCCCCAGCAGGTTAAATAAATATGATACGATAGACAAACTGACTGGATCACACAACTGCATCAATCAGCTGTTGATAAAATACAATCTTTCTTTAATACATGCTGAGAAAGTTATTTAACACTTACAAAACCTATATCCATTTCTTGTCCTTTTTTTTTTAAGTCTTCTTCGAAAGTGTAACTCTTTTAAAGGACAACAGGAAGAAGTGGAAAGATCCTGAGGGTAAAGAAGTGGGTTTTATGGCGCCAGTGAAATGGAGGCGTGGCTATTAAGATAAGGGGTGTTCAAGGGAAGAGGCTAGGGGTGCAGGAAGTGGCCGGAGAGTGGGGAGGGTGCAAATCACACCTGAGACTTTACAAGGCTCTGGCAAAACGGGAATACCTCGCGGAAACAATTCCTGTCGAGAAACCCCTGGCGCATTTCAATTCCATTTTTATTTCAGTTCCTTTCCGCTCTGTGGTTTGCATGAGCGTGGAGCAAACGAGAGAACTACTGTTATTCTAGATTAATTTGGAGGAAAAATAACTGGGCAGGGAAGGATTTAACGGAGAGAAGGGGTGTCCCTGTGAACTTAAGAGGGTGACTCCATGGAGCTGTGGTAAAAGGGAGCTCGATGACTTCACACAGGATAAGCTTGGGGGTCAGCAGCCAGGGCGTGGGGACACTGGCTCCCTAGGGGAGTGGAGAGGCGTGAGCACTGCACCTCCTCCACGAGAGCACCAAGTGGTGTTGGTGGGCGCCAGCGTCGTCTAGGCCTGCGAGGTTGAGTCGCAGTTGCCTTTGTCCTGGGTGCCACCCGTGGTTGCCTAGTCGCTCCCCCCAGCCCAGGGTCACCCGGCTCCTGTTCTGCATCTGCGAAGCCCGAGCTCCGGCTCGACGGCGCAGGGAGGACACGTGGGTCCGCGGACGTTGAATAGCCCGAATGAACGCTCACAGGGGTCTCTGAACAGGTGCAGGCTGATGACCCTTCCCAGACTACGCGTCCTCGGGACAGCATGATCCCTGGGTGGGCAGAGGCGTCGCCTGCTGTTCCAATCCCACCTGTGTCCGCCTAAAGCCTGCTGGGTTCTCCTGGACTGAAAGGGACTGGGGCTTAGACCTGCCCAATCTGGCGCCCCAGAGAGCGCTGCTCCTTCCAAACCCCGCCCCAGCCTCAGTTTCTCCACGAGTCACGGAGGGACCGGATGTGTGTGCGAGGCCTAGGCTCGGGACCTCCCCGGGTCACTTAGACACAGGCTTTCCCGAGAGGCCGGTGCCTTCGGGACAGGTGGTGACAGGGGCTGAATGCAGGCAGCTGGGAGCAGCCCCCGCCCGGAGCCGCTGTCCCTACCTAGCGCCCGACTCTGGGTCGCGGAGGAACCGGAGTGACGATGGGAGGCTGGAGTTCCGCTGCCCTTCCAGCGCTTTCGGGGCTCCTCCTCTGGCGCGAGGCCCCCTACTGCGGGCCGGGTGGGCACCGCGGGGCCAAGTGACACCGGAGCCTTAGTAACCTTGGTGAAGACTTGGGCTTTCTAGAGCTCTTTACCTGAAACCGACACCGCCAAGCGCTCTCCGGGGGCCTGTTGGGCAGATGGAGCGGCGGGGCCAGGCGGGGCCTGTCGGCAAGACACGAGGACATTTGTCATGGGTGACCCGGCGCCACGGCTCCTGCGCCCACGCCGGGCGGGGAGGCCCGCGCTAATGAAATAAAGCGGGAGCGACGCGGGAGAGGCCTCTCTCGCCCCGGGGCCGCCCCACGCTCCCTGGGTTCCACTGTCAGGGCTGGTCCAGGCTGCGGCTTCATTTCATATTCCATTAATATTTACAGCAGCTATTGAATTTCCCATGACAAAGTTCACCATACACACTGCTAATATGAAATTTTAATAGTATTGTGCGCATTATGAAAAGTCCCGCCACAAAAAGGGGTGGAAGGAGGATCCCAGGGAGAAGTAGCCCAGGGAAGTTCCCTCTGGAAACGCCCCCTCATCCCCGCGTGGGAGGATGGATTCATTTGCAACTGTTATTATAAACACGTGAATGAACGGGCACGTTAGCCGTATTGAAATCCAGAGGGAAGACGATGGAGTTGGAGGGGGTGAAGAGCAGGCCGCTAAATGGGGTTTTCGGGGCGCTGTGCGTGGTGCTTTGTCCCCGTCTGTTTGCTGTGCTCTGCTCTCCCCCATGGGAGCAGCATGAGCCCAGGCAGCAAGCAGGCAGCTCCACGTTGTGTTAGAGTCCTGGAGGAGGATCCTTGGGACCCCAGAGGGCAGAAGCCCCTTCCCTCCTCTGGCAGCACTCCCTTCTTCCACTGCCCTTACCCTAAGACCTCGAAGTTCCAAATCTGTGGGTCAGGGCAACAAACTTAGATGCGAAGTGTGAACACTGTTTTTTTTTTTTTTTAATTTTTTTTTCGGTCCCGCTATGCTGATTAGAGTGTCAGCTAGGCACCGCAGACTTCAGGGTGTCTTCCTAGGAGGAAGCTGTCTTGGGCAGGGCGTTCCCATTCCACTGAGCGTGCAACCTGGCTTGGAGGCATGAAAGAGGAGGGAGAGGGAATTTATTTGGCCTGCGTTCTCAGGAGTGTTCCTGCTCAAAGGTCAACCCCCTGCGTGGCTCAGAGGGTGGCCAACCCAGCAGTTTGCGGCAGGTCTCGCAGAGGAGGGTTGCTTTTCTGTTGCGGCTGCCGCACCAGGCTGCTCAAGGCTGCCAAGAAATGGGGGTGTGATATGGCAGCTTCCAGCTCCAGCTCCAGGGGCTCCTTCCAGGGCACAGGAATGGGCTCAGAGAGCCCCTCCTATTCCTTAGGCGAGGTTTGTGAGCTGGAAGCCAGGGAGTACACACACACACACACACACACACACACACACAAACTACCTCCTACTCCTCTCCTAGACTGTCAAGACCCTGCCACTGCAGGAGGCCAGGTGCCCCCAGCTCGCTGAGATGTGTCTGCCCTTCCCATTTTAACTGCTGTGACATTTAACTTCTTGTCCTGGGAGACCCAACTGGTTTCTCAGGCTTCTGCTTTTTGCACTTAACCTTGTCCTACAGTGGATAGATAAAAATCAAAGGAAAGGCGTGCTTTATTTTGTTCAGGGGATGGGGTGTGCTGTGATTTTCTCTGGTCCACACCAAGCGTTCTCATCCTCTGGAGCCCTCACACCACGCCTTCGCCTCCTCACACTCTTGGGGCGTAAATTAATGATGGTGCTCAGAGCACCACTGCAGCCTCTTAATAAGCTTCCCTGCAATGCGAGGCCAATTTCTAGATCTTTGGGTTACTTTTCAGCTAAAAGCAAATGACAGTGCCAGAAGGTAAAGATGGGTGACATTTCCACAGGAAGATCTGGCGTTGGGTTTTTTTTTTTTCCTCCCAAGTTTTAAAAATTATTGCTATTATTATTATTATCCCCCCTTTTGTGTGTGTTTTGTTAAGGCCCAGAAATGTGTCATGCTTTGTCACATCCTCTGTGTGTGTTTTTAGAGAACATTTGAATAAAAGGCTCGATGCCAGGTATTGGTGACATAGGGGGTGGAATTTTCAGCCGCTCCACAAAGAGTTGGCCGCCTCTATTTGCATAAGGTCAGAGTAGTGCTTCTGATAGAACTTTACCAGCATCTCTGTCTCTTAGCAACACTCTTGCACTCTTGGTCCCTGCATTAAATTGACTGGTCCCTTCCTTTTCTTCCTTTCATTGGGAGGCTTACAATAAAATGTCACCCTTCCAACCTGCGCCTGTCACCCAGTAGGTCATCTGTATCTCTCCCCTGCTCCCTCCCTTTCCCCTCTCCTCCTCCCTTTTCTCTACAGCTCCAATTATACGATGAGATTATTCATTTGGTAGGTTCCCAAAACTGTTTCATTTTATGGTGTTAATTAATATTAATACCATTCTCCTTTTGTTATTAATAAAAAGCCCTCATAAACAGAGGCGAGATAAGGAGCAAGTCGGCAGCACCTGCCAAACAATGGGCCTGGAGAGGGGTAATAAGGCCAGCGCAGATAGACGGAGCAGGCTGGGGCCGGTCTCTCCGCCCACTCAGCTTTGCGGGGCTGAGCGTGGTGCGCAAGCCCTGGACGTGCTCCGCGCAGGCAGGCTGGGCAGCCCTCTTGGCTCAGGGATGGAACCGGTGACAGGGTCCAGATGTTGATAGGTGGTGTTAATGGAGGGTCACGTCTGAACAATAGCATCCATCACTTGCCGCCTGGCTCCTCTATCAGAGGGAGCCATTTCTGACTACCCCAGCGCTCAGATTTAGGATAGATTCAATTATTACCTTCCCCTTGGCAACAGTATATACAAATCTACACCCGAAGGGCTGAACAACAACAATAATAATAATAGTCCTTCTTATTTTGCCATGTTTTCTTCTCTCACTCATTTTTAAAAGAAGAGACCTTTAGGTGTTCAGTGTGTTCCTTCTTATTTTGTTCCATCAGCAGCTGTCCAATTCCTCAACTCCAAGGGAGAATGGCTGCTTAAGTAACACCACAAAATAAATAAGTACATAAATAAGTAAAACTTTTGTCTGAATGCCTGAATGATTATTTCTGATTTTTACGTCGTATTAGTTGTGTAAAATTAAATATTCCCTAAAGTCTGCCTCAAAGTCTAGCCCTGGAGGTGAGGCTGTGTGCTATCCTGCACAGTACATAGAAAATATTTCCTCCCTTTTGACAAGTGTTCCCAACTAAGTGAAAGTAGTTATACCCAAGAGGAAAGAAAGAGAGAGGGGAACAGGCTTCTTCTTCTTTTATAGGCTTCTTCTTGCTCATAAAGTTAATATTAATTTATGTGCAGATAAACAAATTAAAATGCAGCTTTGGGTGATGACAGAGCGAATCAGAGAAAAAGGAACGCTGGTGAACTCTTTCCCTTCTTGCTCCTTGGACAGAGAAACTGACCCCTTTCTTAGAAGAAGGGTTTATTTTCTGAAACATGTGACTCATTCTCTTAAGTGTAGCAAATGGTGAGGTAAAACAACATGCTTTTCCTTGATATTTTCAAAACCTTCTAGATCTGCTTTCTTTTCTGGTCTTCTAGCTAGCAGACCCTATAATTCCTGCAGTGTATTACCAGATAAATTTGCAGGTAATGGGGGCTGGGAAAACAACCAGGGTTAAAAGTCAACTAGCTCCTCTTTAATAATTCACGTGTCATATTTCTTCTACTATGTCAAGTTTGCTAAAGAAGATGGCAGGGACTGACGGGTGGCACTCAAGTTTATTATTCCAGGTCTCAGAAGGGAGAAAAATAGTAAAAAGATTTGTCCCTTTTCTCCTCCCAAAGGGGCAAAAGCAGCCCCCGTCCTTGGTGGATCTAATCTCTTCTTTTTTTCCTTATTTTCCAGCCCATCTTCAAGATATCTGGACGATGTGCAAAAATTGGGGTGCAAACACACATTCCTGGGGACTTTCCTGCTTTCATTTACCCCTACTTACAAAAGTGTCCTCGTTCCTTAACAACATCTTCCTTCCTGTACACTTCCAAGCGGTAATTTTGTTCATCTCTTCCCACAAGTCTGAATACCACTGCCAGAGCAATTTCACTTACAGGCGATTGTTCTTATTTTAACTTCCTTGTAGATGGACCTTTCTTCTTTGTACAACTGTTTTTCCAGTGGCACGGCTGTTGACAGCTTCTGGTGTCATTGACTTAAATCTCTATTCTCTTTCTTTTGGAGAGGGTGTGGGTGAAAGTTTGCAATGTGTGACTTTTTATTTTCTCTTGACACTTCACTGCTTCCAGGAAGAGGAAAGGACCAAGGTGCATAAGAGAAGAAGAACATGAAAATCAAAGAAGCTTTCAGCATATATGAATTTGATTCCAGAGGATGAGGTGAAATATTTTCAGGTTCCAGAGGAAAGGACAGAGAAATTACAGAGAAATGAAGACTGAGTTTTACCGTTTGAGACCTTCCCCAAATGTAGTAGTGAACACTACAGGCAAACTACTTAGGGTTTTTCTATTGCTTGTATCACCCTCTCAGATTTTAAAGGATTTCAGTTCACACAGAGTAAGCTAGGGGAGTGATTTCGTTTATAATTTCTCTCCCCCAATCTTTTCAAGAGAAAAACAGTAAAGGAAGATTTTCTGATTTTCTGTCAGGAGGGTTGACCTTTTTTCCCTGGGCTACTTATTGAATGGAAATGATCCTATGGTTTTTACAAACTTTTTTCCTGGCTCTGGGCAAGCAGAGAGCTGTGTGCAAGGCAACTATTTTGCATCTGTTTAGTTCTGAATTACAACACATCAATCGATCTTTCGAGAAGCACATTTTTATTTCCGAGATGCACCAGTCTGTAGTGGTTCACTACCAATAGTCCTCACAACACTCATGTTGAGACTTCAGTGAACAAAAATTTCTTGCACTGTGGGTGTCTTTCCTTTCATCTCATCCCATGGCTGTTTGATTTTTGCCTTTAAGTTTTTGCCAAAGTTCCTTCACACAGGTTCCTGGGGCACATTTTTCAGACTCACTTGGAGTGAGAGCTCTCCTGGATTTCTGTACCAAGTTTCAGATGTGGATCTGTTGATGTCTGGCAAGGTGGACATCTGCGAGTTCCTGAGGGAGAAGGTTTATAAAAAAATCAGGCACACTCAGAGAGGAGAATAAGTAGTTCTGAAAGAAATGTACAACTAAATATTGGGTGTGCTTTTAGATTGGGCAGACGAAAAGAGGGGGAAAAGTGTATCGCAGATCCGCTCTCCACAAAAGAGCCTGCCTGTTTCAAACTTAGCAATTAATAGTTTTTAGACTGTTACATTTCATGCAGTTAAATCTGTCAGCAAGAGCTTCAGCAACTTTTCCAACACCAGGCAGGAAACAGGAAAACCTGACAGTCACTAGCCTCATATTTGCAAATTTATCTACACCTTGCTGTGTCCTGGCATATAGAGTTAGAGGAAATTGTTTACACGTCATTTGCATATATATATTTTTAAGGAAGGGGGTGGAGAATCTGAGGTTTGTTTTAAGTGTCATCATAGTAGTATTACTATGCCTAGAAGTATTACTTGCAGAAAACTTTGTAGTTTGAGTTTGATGAAGCTAAAAATCTACATGGAAACGAAATTTGTAGCGAGTATCTCTAGAAACTATGAAATCCATCTTTAGGCTGAGCGCCAGCAGATAAACTTGGGACAGCCCTAGGGGATACACCGCTGGGGCCACCTCCTTTCTCTCTGCCTTTGCCCCAGGTAACCGCCCTCCCCACTCAGCTTGCGACCGCTCTTCCCCCTCCTCCCAGTTCTTCAGTCTGCTTTTCTGCTCAGGGGTGCTGATTCTGCGCTCTGCGAGGGTCCCCACCCAATTCTGAGGTCTGGGCTCTGTCAGAGGCCCAGGTATTTTCCAGAGCTCAGAGGTGATGAAAAAGGAGAGGGAAGGCGAAATCTCCGCCCCGCAAAATCAACTGAGCGGAGAAAACCTGAGGAACCGAAGCCCCCAGAGTTCTGCGTGTCCCAGAGAACATACATCGGAGCACTGACTACTTTCTCTTCAGTACTAACTAGGTGAGAAGAGGGAAACTCAGACAATAAAACAAGTAACCAAAACAACTCCAAGAAAATCTAGTGGGAGGGTTGTTGGAGACAGTACAAGGGTTACTGTAGGCACACTCTTGTTCTCTCGGGGAACCAGAAGAGCCCGAGCCGGCCGGACGCAAAGTGTCACATCCCCAGGCGGATAACCGAAAGCAGCGGCAGCGGGGCTGAGCGCAGGAGCTGGCGGGCACCTCCGAGGTCCCCAAGCCCGGCCGGCCCGCCGCGTCTGAGGCCTCTCGTACCTCTCCCTCGAAGCCCTCTTCCCACCTCGCGAGCGTTTTTGCTTCCACTCTCCGCCCCTCTTGCGAGTTCTCCGAGTCCCTCTGCAACTTGTCATAACCTGTAATCAAATGCCCTTTCTGTCGGGAGCTAAAGTCCAGAGGGCAGCCGGTCTATTTCCAGCTGACAGCCGGGAAAGGGAGCTGCGCCGGCCTCCCTTTTGTCTGCCTCGGGCTTTAACTCCTGCGGAGCCGGCGGGCTGGGCAGCAGGCGCGGGGAGCCAGGCACCCCAAAGCGGCGGGAGCCCGGGCGGTCTCGAGCTCTGATCCCCGGGGCTGCAAACACTCAGGCCGCGAAGGCTCAGCCCTTCAAAGAGGGACGGCTGTTGCCAGTTGCTTTGGAGAGGGTGGCCGAGAGGAGCTGAGTGGGATGGGGAAACGTGGAACGATGGCGAGGTCGCACCAGTCAACATCCCGGGAGCTTTGCACATAGTTATTAAACTGGTTTAAACTAATTTCCCTTAATTAGTCAAACCCGTTCTACAATTGCTTTCATAAACTTGGAATCCAAACACGGTGTGTTCACGAAAGGGATGGTGCCTGTTCTCCTGGGTGGGACCGGGCAGTGCTGGATTCAGTACTCCTAGAAAAGGACCACAAGATGGGTGTCCCAGTGACCCCCCACCGGCCCTCTGCTCAGCCGCAGTCTGACCCCTGTCTTCACACCCTTCGCAACTGCTTACTCTGTATTTAGAAAAAATCCTCACCCCCATTTTCTGCTTACCTGGCCAACCCCCAGGGAAGCCACTGCAGCCTACCCAGCGGATGCCAGAGATTGCCAGACTTTACTCCATTTGTCTTCAACGGTTTGTGGCAGAAGGGAAGTGATGGGTGGTACCTCACCTGAGGAGGGGGCAAATAAGGGAGACAAGTAAGGGGAGGCCGATGAGGGGAAGAGAACCAAATTCCCAAACCCAAAACGGCCCCCTCAACATCCACTTTTGTTCCTGGATTGTTTGTAAAGGGCGGGGAGGCGCCATTATGGCGACAGTGTTGTGTCTCTTCCTAGCCCTTGACCCCAGTTTCACTTCCAAACCAGAACTCTTCTTCCAGGCTCTCCCCAGGTGGAGGGGACAAAAATTGTTCTCATCCAGACACTGAAAAGAAAACCCTATACTCTTCCCTTGATTCCCAAAATGCCACCTGCCTACTCAGAATGTCCTCAAGCAAGGTGGCACCACCACCTGCTTTAGAGATGCTGAGCCCGGCTCCGCCCACCCCAGTCCCACCTCTCAGGCCCCCACTCCTTTCCTTGTGTACAGCTTTGAAAGGATACTTTCAAAACCTGAGCCATGGTGTATTCTCTAAAGGAAACCTGGAGAAATTACAAGTGATTTCTTTCTGGAAGGTGGGAATACTTTGTGTCATAACTGTGATAAGGAAGAAAAAGTAGAAAGATTCCATTTGAGAACACCAGTTACTTGATATTCCTGCACATAGAAGACCATTGTGCTCAGGTTGTTTTTATGAAAGAAAGAAAGAAAGAAAGAAAGAAAGAAAGAAAGAAAGAAAGAAAGAAAGAAAGAAAGAAAGAAAGAAAGCTCTAGTGTCCCCTATATCAGAAAGTGCTAGAAGTACTTAGCAGGGAGGCATTTTATATCTGGGAAAATGCAAACAGTGAAGCGTTTGATCCCCCAAGAAAATAACAGAGGGGGAAAAAGGGAGCAATATAGAAAAATATACTTGTGTTTGTGAAGTCAAGTTAGGAGCACTGAGCTGCATTTAACACTCTCTGTCTCTTGTTTCCTTTCCTAAGGTTGATTTGTGAGTCTGAAGAAAGGATTTTAAGGTGGACAAAAACAAAATTAAAAAAAAAATAAAGACAGGTTGTCATCAGAAGCTGATGACTTTAGGGAAGTGATTACTTATGTCTTCTTTAATGTCTAGGAAGCCTGGAATATTGTCTCCTTGAGAGTTACTTCTATGGAAACCATGCTCATTTGAAACACTGGTCAGAAATACTTCGGACCCATTTGAGACCTCAGTGAGGTTGGCCTCCTCCCCAGCTGGCTCCCAGATTCTATTCAAAATGAAGCTATTTGGGGACATGTAAAAGCCAGTAAACTTCCTGATGCACAAAAGAAAACGGTGCTTTCTGCCCACTGCCTATTTCCACTCAAAAGCGAAGAATGCCCCAGTTACCACCAGGCCTAACTTGATTTATCTTGGTTAATAGGATTAACGTGTCAGCCTCTCTCAAGAATTTTCAAATGCCATATCTGGGGTGTTGGTGACTCACTGGTGTCTTTTTTCCTTTCTGATGGGCATAATGACGCACCTACAGGCAGAGGGCCTTTGTCCACAGGGAGCAGGCCGATTATCTGTCTCCAGTGAAATAAGGCGTGTTAGGGGCACCTTTGCCAGGCCTGCAAGCCAGAACCCAGTCACTATAAAATAATTGTGTCACCACCTCACCAGTGCACTGTCTGTGTTTCATTTATCTTTTGACTGTAATTGAATGGTTGAAAAGCAAAAATGCAGACAAATTCCAGCTGTACTGAGATCTGTTTCTTCCTTCACTACCTCGGCCCATCATTAGATACTTTCCCTCTCTGTGCAGGAGGTCAGAGTTTATAAATATAAATTGCATTTTGCATTACTTCTAGATGAGTGAAGCTGTCAAAGCAATAATATGAGCTTTCAGTCCCACATTCTACCACTTCTTTCCCATTTTTTGGCCAGGAGGTCATGTGCAAATTGAACGTGACAACCCAGAAGACATGTCCAACAGACTAGTATTGTTACCCAGCTCAGCCGCCTGGCTCATAACAGCATTAAACCCACATTAGTCCCCAGTCTCTGCCAGGCAGGAGCTCTAAACTCAGGACATAAGCCTCTTAGAAAGTTCAGTTCAGTGGTACCATTTCATCCAAAGTGGTAGGCAGCACTGACCTAAAATATTGTTTACCCAAGACTCATGAGGACGTCATATTACAAACATCAGGGCAGTGTCTCAATAGAACAAAGAACAAGGTAAAATGCCAAAGAGCCCTCTAACACACACACACACACAATGAGGTCGAATTTCCTTGTTTCTATGTGAAAAACTATGATATATGTTCCAGTATCCAGTAAAGAAGTGGTTAGAAATATCTTCCATTGTTATTCTGACAGTGAAGCCACCCCAAAATATGGCCTGACTTTGTATTCTTATTAGCAAGTTCTTCATAGCATTGTTTTGGAAATCCAATTATGGCTAAAAAAAAAAATCAGGTTTTAGCAGCTTCTTATTGCCATCATTAAATGGTAGTCCTTCTCCAACTATATTGAGAGGACCAGAAACTTTCATCAGTGTCAAGGGAGAGGAATGGTTTGGAGAGCCAGTAGTTGTCTTTGGGTGTGACCCACACACGTCTCGCCCAAACTGCAGAGTGGAGAACTGTTGTTCACTGACAGGGTGTTTGATGGTTTCTAGGAAATGAGAGGCTGTTTTCATTCCTGTTCCAAATGGACAGGTGTCTACACCAGAGTTGGCAACCTGGTTGGCAGACTCAAAGAGTGGCCAGTGAGCAAATTGTTTATGGAGAATAAACTTCCCTTCCTCCCCAGATGACTGTGCACACGTGTAAGTGCTGGCAGTGGGGAGGGAGAGGACGGAGGTGCTGAAGGCAGAAAGATTGATATGGGTCCACAAAGCAGACAGAGGCAGAGGCCCTTCGCTTCCAAGTGGCGCCACGTGTAAGAGCAGCTCTTCAGAAGCACATCCCGGGCCTAATGCTCTAAGTGCCCAAGTGAAATTTATTTAATCTTCCTCAGCATGCTCAGAGCAATCTCAACAAATAAGGAAGCTAAAGGTCTTTTGCACTTTGTTAAATTAGCAATGTTTTCTTTCTTTTCTGTTTTTTGGGGGGCCAGGTAGATGGCTCAGTGGACTTGCTGTCATGTCTTGGAGTGAACGAAGTGTGTTTACATCCCAAATGTAAACAGTGTAACTGTAAGAATCATACCTGGGATTTCAAGCATGAGGTGTCCCTCTTGTCTTCCACCGATGGTCGCATTTTATCATAGTACCTAAGAGCAGCCAGCCAAGATATCAAAGTATTTCATTCTAATCTCCCTTTTACACATAATCTTTACAATCTAGTTATTCATGCTGATTCTTACTTGCTAGGTATTATTAAAAAGCAGTGAACAGGACATATGCTTAAGGAAAGAACAATTATAACACGCCAGCATCTAATGTCCTTTTTTTATTTGCTAGCCTTGACCTTCATAAGTATTAACTTCTTTTGAAGTTTTAGAAAATGTTAATAATAACAATAACAATTAATAAATACATTATGCTCTGACTAGGAAACTGAAGCAGGCATTATTGTTGGTAGGGAGATTAACACCAATTTTGGGGCAATTTTTTTCTGGGTATCTGGTTCTGAGTGTCTAATTTTTCAAAAATTTAAAATTTTTACTCTTCTAGTCACAGTGCAATTTTATGTTTTTTCTCTTTCATCTTAGCATTTCTTCTCTCATCTTAATAAGACAATTTAAATATATATACTGGAACTCAAACTCAGAACCTTGTACTTGCTAGGCATGCACTGGCCACTGAGTTATTTCCTGGCCCTGAATTTACTTTTGTTCCCCTATATTGCCAGGAATTATAGTAATGAAAATTGAAAGTGTTAGCATGAGGCTAGCCCCTGCACCTGTATATAATCTGTTCTCTGTCCTTGAGTATTTCATTAACCCTCTAGGCCCCAGTCTCCCCCCTTGTAGGATGGGGATATTAATAACTCTTCATTTATAAACATATTTGAAGATTCCTTAGAAAGTACATTTTCCACACTTCAGGAACAGAGTAAATGCTCCAAGATAAGCAATACTATGGCTGAAAACAATGAAGATGTTCCTATGGTCTATCTAAATCTCAGTATCTTCATCTGTGAAATGGAAATAGCAATATCCACATCCCAGGACACTGGGGCTGAACCAGGAGGAGCACAAGTTTGAACCAAGCTTGAGGGACTTAGTGACTTATCAAGACCTGGTCTTAAGATTAAAAGATGTTAAGATAGTGAATGGGGAGCTAGCTCAGTACAAAGGCCTAGGGGCCAGTCTTTCGTACTGCCAAATTAAACAATGGTACAAAAGGTTGTAGAAATATTGGAGTTAAATAAAACGTGCAAACAACTAGGCTTGCTGGCAGAAGTAGAGTATGACTTCGGTAAATGAGTGAGGTCCTCACTCTGCGAAGGAAATTTAATCTTTGAGAGCTCCAGATGGAAGTTCTTTGCATTTGCTGTTAGAGTTTAGTTGATTAGATGGTGAGTGAAGCCAAGGTTGAGAAGGATGTCCAGCTAATGTCTTTTGTCTTATGACAATAACTCATTCCTCAATTTATTTAGAACACAGAGCTCTGGCAAGAAGCCTCAGCAAGAGTGGGTGGGAGTAGACAGCCCAAATTCACCTCTACACCAGGATAAAAATACTTTGATGCAAAGATTGCCTTGGAATCTGCAGAATGTAGAGTTGGAGTATATCATTTACTTACTGATATTATTAATTTACCAATAGAAACAGGATCAAATCTTCCCAGAGTCTGGATCTGAGGATAAACTCTGGCACCACTTAAAGAGTTATTGTGCAAGATCCCTGGAGCCAGCCTCCTCCCGCACCTGTGTGAAGGCCAAGGCATATCTCTGAAAGCTGATTCAGCCTAGGAAGCAGTCCACAGTTTGGCTCCTTGGAATAGAATGAAATAGAACTGTAAGTTTCCACGCCCAAGCCATTTTTTTGTGTAACACCATGAAAGTTTTTGCCATGGCTGATTTTTCTAATTCTGTATTTAAAACCAAACATTCAGGAACTGGTTAGATAGAAAAAAAGTTGTTGAGATTTCTCTCAAATGCATCACATTTAGGGTATACATGTACGCATGTCCTAAATCTGTTAACAGTGCTCAGAAATATTTAAAACTTCCAATGTCTTTGGCTCAGAAACAAAAAAAAAAAAGCCAATTGGAATTGGGTTTGTTCAGTTCTCTCTAAACATAACTATCTCATTTTGTCAGAGTTAATTGGATTTGGTGAAAATTAAAATATAGGCAAAGAGAAGCAAGTCTTCTACCCAGTCACCACTGAAGATCTGCACAGCCAAGTGCTTGGCATTTGCCTGTGGTCTGCGTTTGTGCCCGTGGGGAGGAGCCCAAATGACAGGCTCACAGATGGAGGCCTTGTGTGATTAATGGTGTCCACCAGGCCCGGTAGTGAGGGTGCAGGAAATGATGGCAGATACGAAAGAGTCCTAGTGCGCTTTTTGTTTAGTATTCCTTCCAAGGTTTAGGGAGAATCGAAAAGAATTCCAGCCCCACTCTTTGCTGGAAAATCTGAAGGTATTTTTCTTTCATTCTGGAGAGTCAGTTGCCAAGACCAAACCTTTAATTCAAAGCCACATCAGCTTCCTAACTGATCCATTAAAATTGTATTCACTTTTTTTTCCTCCCTCTTTCTCTCACTCTCTCCTTCCTTTCTCTTTTTCTCCTCCCTCTCTCTCCCTTTCCTTCCCCTCCTCTTCCCTCACTCTCCTTTTCTCTCTCCTGTCTCTCTCTGTCTCTGTTTCTGTCTGTCTCTCTTTCTTTCTCTCTATTGCCTCTCCTCTCTCTCCTGTCTCTCCTTTCTACCTCTGTCTCTGACTCTGTCTCTCTGTCTTTGTCTCTCTGTCTCTGTCTCTCTCTGTCTGTCCCTATCTCTGTCTCTCTCTCATTTTCTGTGCCCTTCCTTCTATTTCTCCTCAATTCCCCAATGCACTGTCTTGCCTGTGAGCTCCCTACAGAGTGTCCAAGGAATAAATGCAAATGTGTAGTGCTGAGAGAGGAAGAAGATGGCAGAAGGAAGGCTATGCTTTTGGGGTACACCTTACCACTTCTTTACCAAGTGGGTCATCACAGCATACAGCTCTTAATGCTTCAAGAACACAGAAGACATAGAGTTAAGCATTAAAACAGGCTTATACATAAGGTCATGCTCAAAATGGACAGTTCTTTCTTTTGATGCCTTTTTCTTTCTGCTGTGTGTGTTAATGTTCGTTAAGAATTGAATCCAAGGCTTCCTCACGCCAACGATATCCTCTGTCAGTCAGCTATATTCTCAGACTGACTGCTTTAAATTTTTTAATTTATTTTTGCTATGCAATTAAAGACAGTTAAATGATTTTTGTTAGAAAAAAAATATTTATTTTGTATGACTAGAAACAGCCAGAATGTAGAAGGAATTGGAAACTACTCTTCTAGTCTTACCTCCTAATACTGCCACCCAATCTCCCCAGTGTCTTTCTCTAAAAAGAAATTAATGAGGGCCTGAGTTGTAGTTCAGTGATAGAACAAATGCTTCATATGTACAAAGCCCTGGGTCTCGTCCCCCGTATGGCCATAGGCACACATGTGTGGTCTTGCTACTTGCAAGGCTGAGATGGGGCCATGGTAAGTTGGAGCTCAGCCAGGGAAATTTAAAGAGACTGTGTCTCCAAATAAAATCAGAAGGAGTAAGGAAATAGCTCACTTGGAGAGCACTTGTCTATCATATGTGAGACCCTGGTTGCCATTCACAATACAGAAAACTGATTAATTAATTAAACCTTAGCAAGTTGAGTGAAAAAGAAAGTAGAAAGTATAGAGTCTGCTCGTATATCCCACCAGCTTGCATTGCCACACACATTTTGCATTAGGTGGTACATTTGCTACACTTGATGAGCCCATGTGTTATGTTATTAATAATGAAAGACTATAGTTACTTTAAGGTTCTCTCTCTCTCTCTCTCTTTCTCTCTCTCTTTGTATTTTAAGGGAAGGGTGTTTAGGCTCTCACTACTAGACTGGATTCAGAGTGGTCCACCTGTTCACAGCCTCCCAAGAGCTGGGATTACAGGCGCACACCACCACACCCAGTTTCATTGCCTTCTCAGTGCACTCATGGGCAGGGTCAGCATAGCAGGCCCGGGGATTGAACCCCCAGCTCCTGCTCCTACTTGCAGGTGCTTTAATCTGCTGAACTGTTTGGCCAGCCCTTAAGCTTTGCTCTTGACCTGGTATATTCTATGGGTTTTGACCAGGGTATAGTAACACGTATTGACCACTGCACTAACATACAACCAACTTCCACAGCTTTAAAAAGCCCCCCATTTTCTGCTAATGTATCCCTCCTCCACCAAAACCATGTAAATCACTGGTCTTTCTATGGTCCCCACCTCCTTGACTATTTGAGAATGTTGGAATCATACAGTATGTAGCCTTTCTTGGCCAGATCTTCCATTTAAAAGTATGCATTTAAGATTCTTTATGAGTTTTCATGGCTTTCCAGCTCATTTCTTCGCACTGATGGATAACATTCATTTTCTGGGTGCACTATGGTCCGTTTATCTCTTCACCTATCAAAGGTGGTCTTATTGATCCCACATTTTGCCAGTTAGGAATAAACATTCATCGACAGGTCTCTCCATGAGCAAAAGTCTTCAGTCAATTTGGGTAAACGTCAAAAGGCCTGATTGTCAAGTAACAAAGTCAAAGCATGTTTAGTTTTATAAGACACTTTCAAACAGGGCTTTGAAGGAGCACAAGAACAACAGGTGCTGAGTGACAATGGAGTCTCAACTCCAGCCAGGGGTTAGGAGCAGGCACCAAGACAAGGTCTGGCTCCATCTGGAGAGTCTAAGGGTCACTTGAGAGGGTGGATGTGACCACGCTCCAGGGGTTCTCTCTCAGCTTGGTGGTTTACTTGCTCTGTGAACTTCCCATGTTTCAGTTTCTTCAACTGGAATTAGACTTGGTGATACTGCTCAGACACTGGAGTTCCAAGAATGACCTGAGATATTCCATGCACATCTTACCACAACATGAGGTAAATTAAGCTCTCAATAAATGTTAACCATCTTAACACCTTATTCGGGTACATTTTTCAGGGACGAACTGAGTAGACGTTCCAGAGCACTAATGACAGAACACATTAATACACTGTGAAGTCTGCTGAGAAAAGAAAAATGCATACAAGCCAAAAATAAAAGAAAAAAAAACTATTAACAGAAAGCTTATTAAGTGAATGTATTTCTTCTTCCAATATCTCGATCCATAGAATAAATTCCTTCCTCTTCTCCCAGCCCTAGGTTCTTATTAGTATCTGGCTAGTTGAGAATCCTCAGGGGTGAGCCCTGAATTATGAAATACTCTCTCTGGTGGCCTGCCAAAGCCTGCTCCACAAACACCTAGCTAACTGGCACCAGCACACACAAGCAGACTCCTCACCCTGAGGGCCTGACTGAAGCTCATGTTTTTCCTTTGCTTCAACAACTCCACAGGCATGTGGGAGGAGGCCACATTAAGCAATCTATGTGGGATTTTTTTTTTTTTAATATTTAGGCTGTTCTTTCGTGATGACATAATGAAATGTGTTGACAATGGAGACTAAATGCACTACTGCTGTATCTTCTTTGTATTGCATTTTTGAATTAGCCAACTAAAAACAAACGCTGTCTTGTGTATTCCTAATGAATAATAGATGCCTCCCCACTACACCAGTGGGGATGGAAATGTCTGAGTGTGTCCACCAGCTGATTTGCTTTCAAGATATCAAATAACTAGTTTTCCTGTTTGAACTACATGAGCAAGGTTTAGGTTCCATATGAGGTCACAGCATATGGAATGTTTTTAAACTGAGAGTAAACAATGAAACCTGATAACAAATGCAGGGTGAATGAATGGCAGGAAGACATGTGCTCGCTGATTATGAGTTGTGTCCGTATTAAAATCACATGACCAAAAATATCACATGACACTAAGGACGTAGATCAAAATATGTTGTATTAACTGTGAGTCGAAAGTGTGCAGCAAAGCTTAGAATTGTGTCTGAGAATGACAGCAAGATGGATCTGAAAAGTTCAACTGCAGGAAGTGCAGATCCAGTGGAGTCCCCCAAAAGGTTACAGCCAGGCTTAGGATGATTCAGCCCCTCCATCCTGTGGGAAAGAGTAAATAAAGGCAAGGGATTGGCATAGGTGGAGTCTTGCTTCTCTATCTTTCTCATCTATCGCACTTAAGCAATGATCCTGGGCCCTTTTGGCACCAGGAAATGGTCTCTTGGGAGCCAGCATTTCCACAGATGGGAGTGTGAGGATGGTTTAAGGGTGACTCAAAGGGCCACACAACTTCAGTCCCTGTGCACAGTAGGGTTCATGCTCCCAGAGGCATCCGACAGGAGGCAGAGAGCAGGAAGGCAGGAGAACACCAGTACTACAGTGAGCACAAAGGAGGACTCATGCTAGATCGCGCACTCTATATATGCTTCGGATACATAGGGGTCCAGCGAAGCCCCTCTGCTTTTCCAGACTGAAGGTTAAGCCTGCTGAATCTGATATGATTAACAGCACAGTATAAAGATTGGGGCACCAGGCTCGGCATCCCGGCTTGGCTTGTTAGCTCTATAACCCTAGGCAGTTCTCTAAGCCTCAGTTTCCTCAACTCTAAAACCGAAATAGTAAGACTCTTCCTGCTCTAGTTATTGAAGGATTATCGTATGGACTTTCACGCATAGCAGTTGCTTAGCCTTTGTTGTTATTGAGTTTTTCTGGCCATCATTGCTATTCTGAGTCAACTACTCCCATTAATTTTTGTTTTTTCTATCAGTACCAAGAAATAGGCAAGGAAAGGATTTATGGCATGGCAGGCAGGGACACTGGAGCCAGCACTTCAGCATCCTTTGGTGGCCTCAGCTGTGCTGGCTCAGCCATGTAATTCTCATTCGAGGACCTTCTCTGTGGGAGGCCCCAGGAGGCATCCCAGTGAGTATATGAATACACAGGTTCACAGCGCTATCACAGTGTTTATCCAGAGTAATATGCCTGACTAGTGCATTGCCTGCCCAGAAAGACTCCGTGCTGGCCAGTTCAAGTTGTTTTCATGGAAAATGCCCTTCCAAACACAACACTTCTTCACAGTTAAAGGCTGGCTTGTTTAATTTTGAATTCATAGCCGGGCGTGGTGGCGCAGGCCTGTAATCCCAGCACTCGGGAGGCTGAGGCAGGAGGATTGTTGTGAGTTCAAGACCAGCCTGAGCTACAGAGTGAGCTTAAGGCCAGTCTAAACTGCATAGTGAGACCCTGTCTCAAAAAGACAAAAAAAAAAAAAAAAAAAAGTTTGAATTCATGCATGTAGTATCCTATTCCTCGTCTTCCCCAAAACATATATAGTCATTTAGCAATATAACTTCGGTTTCAAATCTTCAAAAATATGAACTACAAACTGTTCGAAAATATGAATAGGCAAAAAAAAAAAAGAATTTGGATCTGCGGGGAAACATTGTTCCACAAATTTAGGATTATTTTTGACTTAAGTGTGAAGCTGCAACTGAATAGCATTCCTTCATTTGAATCAAAAGAAACTGCCAGGGGCGGAGGAGACAACTCAGTGGCATAAGCACTTCCCTGACAAACACAAAGGCCTGAGTTCAATCCCTGGTTCCGCCAAAAAGTGCAGAGGCATGATTGAATAATGGCTGTTTGGAAACCCAGCACACATTCTTTGCTACAGCATTGTGTGTGTGTGTGTGTGTGTGTGTGTGTGTGTGTGTGTGTGTGTGTGTGTGTGTGTGTGTGTATTATTAAATAAGCACTGAGGGCCGGCCAGCCAAATAGCTCAGTGGATGAAGGCACCTGCTTAGGCAGAGTATAGCAGCTGGGGTTTGATTTCTGGTGTGCTGTGCCAGACCCATCCCCAGGGCATGCTGAGATGGCCTTTGAGTGGGGTGTGGTGGTACATGCCTGTAATACCAGTGTTTAGGAGGCTGAACACAGGTGCATCACTAGGAGTCTGATCAATGTAGTGAGACCCTGTAGACCCCTACTAAAATTAAAAAAAAAAAAGAATAAATAAATAGGTGCTGAGGGAAAAGAATCCATAGAGGTAGAGTGTTTTACTAACAAATACAAGACACTATAATAATGCTTAGTACCACAGGGGGGGAAACTGAAACCAAAAACAGCATGACAGAATGGAGACCTACACTGATTCCTCCAACCAAGCTTCAGAGTGTATTCTGATATTCGCAAAAGAGAATCTAGGTGTCCAATATTTCTCCTAAGCATCTCTTTTCATTTGACCAAACAATTAAAAAAAAAAGCACCACTGGAAGTTCCACATAGTTAAAGTTGCTAAATTGGGAAGCTGAATTGATTAAATAAGGTTTACAGCAATTTGAGAACATGATGTGGACCTAGAGTATTCTCTTTGTGAGCAGCAGATCTGGCCTTCATCAAGTGAAGATGTACCAAACTCTCGTGGGCCTTTCCCAACACATTTTCTCTCCTGCTTGAAGCCAAATGTCCTTTAGTCTGCTTTCAGCCTTAGAGATGTAATGGAAGATGAGTGAAAGGGGCCTGAGGCTTCTACCTGTAGGTAGGATCCCAGCCAAGCAATTAGCTTTCTGTATCAAGAGGTAGATGGATGCGCTGGCCAAATAGCTCAGTGGATTAAAGCACCTACAAGCAGGCACCAGGGCCTGGAGGTGCACTGAGAGGGCAATTGAGACTGGGTGTGGTGGTGCACACCTGTAATCCCAGCTCTTGGGAGACTGTAAACAGGAGAATCACTACAAGCCTCATCTAGTAGTGAGACCCTAAACATACTGTAGACCCTTCCCTAAAATAAAAAATAAAAAATAAAGTGGACGCAGAGAGGGAAGAAGACCCTGATCATTAATTTCCTCTTGTCAACACAGCCATACTCTTCCTGAGTAGAAAATCCTACAGTGATTAATTTTATTACTTTTATTGTTTTGTTGACCAAAAAGGATTTGAGAGCTAAACTTAAAGTGAGATTCTATTTCAAAAAGACCTAAATAAATAATTAAATAAATAAATATCTTTTTTTTTGGCAGAACCGGGAATTAAACTCAGCCCCCCTTGCACTTCCCTGGTCCCAATAAATATCTTAAAAAATGTTTGCTATGATATCTATAAGTTGTAGGTGCTTGACGCTAAGATGAAGACCTTATAGAGAAACCCCTCGTCACCAGTGGGAAGAGTCTGCTGTCAGTTCTCGAACACCATAGCATCCACTTAGTCCAGCCAGCTTCACTGAATCCCCCATATCACATTCTCGGGTTCCTATTTAGAAGAGGGAAGACAACGGTATAGATATTGCATGTGTAGTCGAATTTCTAACATTCTCTTCTTTGAAAGCCTAAAGATTCAAAGGGGTT
>PVKA01004568.1:61897-97937 GCA_004027165.1 Ctenomys sociabilis
ATACATTGCAAACTGTTTTCATAACGTTTTGGTATTGTACAAGGTGCATACATGATATTATATTTACAGATATTATTTTAGCAGATATCTCTTATCAGTGAATTAAGAGTGTAGTTGCTTACTTATCTTATTTTTTTATACCTGAATTATATCAAAAATTCAATAATTATTTACCTAGTGGATGACCATAGTACTAAAAACCGACATAATATCCTGTCCAACCACCATTAGTGCAGATCTTGCCTCTCAAAGAATTATGTAGAAGCACAGCGTTATCTATCCCAACTGTACTGTCTATACACACACATCATGATTTTTTCCTTCTACAACCCTTCCTTTGTCTACACCTGTCAAAAGTGGGCACTCCATTGACATTCAACTAACTTAGGTGCTTGAACTCGACACCACAATCCAACACAGTCCAGTATTCTGCAACCATAGTGAGTTATTCAAAGAAATTGTCAACCATATCCATTTACAGCTCAGCTTAATATTATGGGCTCACGATGTATACTTCATTTTTATACTTTCTGCTGGATGGTTAAGAAAGGGGTTTTATTATGATGCTTACAACTCTACCTGACTCTACTAGTTTTAGGAAAAATCAGTTTTTATCTTTGTTGCCCCTCTGGAGATCAAATCTGCTCCACTAAGCATACTGTACTGTACTTTTACTATAGGGAAATACTGTGCCCCTGAGCTGTACCTCCCACCCTACCCTGACCCTCACCTCAACTAAGCAACCCCCATAAGTGGCAGGCTTCTCTTTGCTTTCAGAACACTGTTCCATCACACGATGGCCCTGTCTGGGCAGTGGCCTTCTAGCTTAAGAGTACTTCCTTTAGCTGCTTTGCTATTGGTTGTTTGCACTTGCAAGTTACTTTTTCTTCTCCCATTTCTCTTGGCCCACAACTACCCATCCTTCATGTGTTGGTTTCAACAGAATTTCCCATAGGAAACTTAACAAAACCACTCACCTATGCCTGGACTCTTGTTGGTGATTTCCTACTTCTTTGTCATTATTTCTATTGCGATGCTTTTAGTTTGCAAATGGAAGACCATAGCTGTCTAATTATCATATTTTGGTGTCTAGCTCAGTGACGATGCTCAAGAATCTTCAGTAAATGTAAAAGAAAAAGCAGGAAGGAGGACATGAGGAAAGTGAAGAAGGCTGAAGGAAATGAAAAAGTATAGAACAGCAGGAGAGAAATGGACTGGGGGAGAGACGCTCCTGAGCTATAATTCTCCTGCAGACGGTCTTTCATTTCCTTTCTTGCTTCTTTCCCCATGTTCTTCTCTTCCCAAAAAATTCAAAAATTGAAATAAAAGGAAAATTAACCTGGCCTCAACATATACTCCCATTTGAAACAGGGGTTTGTTTTGATATTCACTTGTCTTTTGATATTGTATGTGGGTGTGTGTATGAGAGAGAGAGACAGAGAGAGATAGAGAGACAGAGAGACAGACAGAGACAGAGAGATTCTGAACCCTGACTCCACAAATTACACTTCAAAGCTCAATTTACTTGATAACCAAGAAGTGACACATCTCTCTCACATATGTCTCACTAAATAAATGACAAAATTTGTTTCCTTAAGATGTAATTTTCTATTTAAAAATTGAAAATTTTATAAAGATTTTAAGTTACCAAGTAATTCCAACTTGATACCAAGATTATAAAATAAATCAAAAGGAGATTCTAAAATATTATTTAGGGGTTAAAGGGAGAAGAGGAATATTTGGGAAAAATCTAGAGACAAAATGATCTGGGATAGGCATGTTGTTTATGTGTTTCATTAAAAGTAATTCTTGAAGTATCTACTTATTTAATAAAAGAAATGTGTATTTTATTTGATATAAAAGATTTATTTCAAGGAACATGAAAGTTAGAACAAATATATGCTGAAGTCCTTTTATAACCTTCTCACGGAATGAAAAATACTCTAGGCAAGCCTGATACTGCAGCTCATGGATGATACCTAGGGTTCAATTCCCAGAACTGCAGAAAAATAAATAAATAAACCCTCAGCTCTACAATGCCATAAAGCGTAATACTGCACTATGCATGAGGGAGGACTCGATAGAGGTTTTTCAAAGGAAATTTTTCTTTTCATTTGATGAATTACCCATTTTGCGCGGAGCAATCAAGTGAGTCTAATACAGTAGCATTCTGAGGGAGAGTAAATGCACATTCATTTAGATTATCGCCTTTATCTTTCACTTCTATATCCAAGGAAATGTAGTACAAAGACGGCTGAGGACCACGGGAGGGCAGGAAAAGGGAGTGTCGTACTGATTCGTTCATGATGGGAGATTTCAAAAGTTAGAATTACTAACTCTGGACTAGAAAATAGGAGACATCTACTTAGGCATTAAAGATAGGTACTGGGCAGCAAAACTGATAGATCCTTAATCCGTTGTCCCATAAGAGGCTGGACCACTCAGCAAAGTTAATGCTAAGGAAATTTAAAGCAAGTACAGAGAATTCTTCTGCACCTGCTAGAATTCACACGGAGGAATTTGCTGCTGGTGGTAGTCATAAAATCAATCAGTTAGTTAGGATTTTCAAAGAGGCAGGATAACATATGACCCGCTCTTTTGGTTAGCTGGGGAGGACAGAGGCAATCAATTTGCCTGCTTCTGGAAGATCACAGTTGATTACAAGTAGAATTGGCAAAAGTGTAGCCCCCACCCTTGATTAGTGTAATGAAGAAGTGTTTCTCCAAGTGACGCAGCAGAGATGGGCTCTGAAGAGCAGCTTGGCCTGGTTCAGCACAACAGTGTTTTTGAAAGGAACAAAAACCCAAGCCACACAAAAAATAAATTCCAGGAACTAATGAATGATGTTCCTAAAATTGGTTTCTGCAGATAACTATTTTCCTTCTAATATAATATGATGCAAGTTTTTACTTTTGTTTTCTTTCATGTTTTAATTTTGCAAAACAGGAGAGTAAATCCAGGTATGAAACCCTGAGATGCATTTTCATTGTTTGTTTGTTTCTTAAATTTCTTTTTTTTCTTAGAGGAGAACAGAGGCTTCCTAAGTTACTAAATTACCCAGGGTGGGGGCAAAGGCACTATCCTCCTGTCTCAGCCTCCCAAAGTGCTGGGATTATAGGCATGTGTCATGACACTCAGCTGACCCAAAGCTTTTTATTTTACTAATTCTTCTACCAGCCAGTATTTTAAGTATATCTGTCAAATCTGAAAACAGTGTGATAGAAATGTTTCCCAACACAAGAGTAGAGTTGAGCTGAAAAGTGAACACCCTACAAATATTAATAATCATATTTCTGAAGTTGTTGTGTTGAATGTCAATAATAAAGTTCTTTGACATTTAGAAGTCATCACTCTTTAAATTCAACCTTTCCTCTAAAAAAGAAAAGAGCTAACTCTGCCACTTTCTGTTTTTGTTTTCTTCCTTGAAAATGTGATGTAATTCTCAAGACTTCACTTTGACCTTTGGCCCATGCATCCGAAGCAATGCTGTGCCCTTGGCATTCTACCTTATTGGCTTCTGAAGCAGACTAGAAAAGGTGTGTCAGATATGGGGACAGAACAGTGTCACAGGATTTATACAAAGGGGAAGTTTTGCTGTCAACAAATTATACAAAATCCTACATAAATCAAGGTAAAACTGTCTGAATTTCAAAAAGGAAGGGAAGAGAGGAAGGAGAAAAGGAAGGAAGAAAGAAAAGGAAGAAGAAAAGAGGGAATGGGAGAGAGAGGAGAGAAAGGGAGTGAGAGAGGAAGAGAGAGAAAGGGAGGGAGGGAGGAAGAGAGAGAGAAGTAGAGAGAGAGAGGGGAGAGAGAAGGGGATGGAGAAGAGAGAGAGAGAAGGGGAGAGAGAAGGGGAAAGAGAAAAGAGAGAGATGGGGGAGAGAGAGAAGGGGAGAGAGAAGAGGAGAGAGAGAAGGGGAGAGAGAAGGGGGAGAGAGAGAGAGAGAGAGAGAGAGAGAGAGAGAGAGAGAGAGAGAGAATAGCACTGCTAAAAAGGCAAAGGTAAATGTACTACCTGTAGAATACCAGGACAGAACTGTCACTGCCTTTAAGGGACAGTGACCAGTCCTATGACAAAGACTACAGTTTACCACAGCTTATAATTTGGGGCTTAAGAATGCACCCCTACACATGGTGCCAAGGCTCAACTCCATGTCTTGTGTGTGTGAGACTCGTGCTCCACCCCGAGCCACCCGCCTAGCCCGCACACCTTTCTTAGGAGTGTATTTCATTTAAATCCTGTCTTTACCTTCTTCCTAATAGATAAATCAATGTCTTAGTGTCAATGCCAAGAGAGCTTTCTCCAGTTCCCATGGCACCATGATGAAAAGTCTACAGGCACTCCAGCCTCACACACAGACAGGCATGTAAATATTGCAAATATTCTGTGCAAAAGGGACAGTCTCTGGAGTCTGACGACCCGGACTCCAGTCCTGACTGTCTCACATTTCCTGGAGAGATAACATCACTCCCTTTGACTGAGCACCTCTGCCATAATATGGGCTGAACTATGTGGTCTACATCATAGGACTATGACACATGTATGTCAGTACAGTGTAACTAAAACCATGCCTGACACATAGTGAATCTGCAGTCACGATTTTTATTCATACTCCAGAAAGCCTAAGTGGTAAAGAAATGTATCTGTCCCTTGGAAAAGAAGAGGGTACAGGGAAGTCACTTCTGCTTTCCTCAGATTGGAGAGCAGAATGGGAGTTTTCACTGTGACACTCACTACCTATTTTGGTCCTTTCTTGGGTCCCTTCCTGTCCAAGTTCTGCTTGCCTTTCGCAGCTCTCTGCTTGCCTTCTTCTCGGTTCACTCCCTTCCTCCACCCTGGACTCCCGTGTCCTAGGCTGAATCAGATTCCCCCTCCTACTACCAGCAGACTGACCTGGCTAAATTTTCATGAATGTCTCTAGCTCTGGGTGCTCTCTGAATCTGAGCCAGATACTCCCGGCACCCCTGCCCGCTTTCTTCACCCATTTGTTTAGGTTCTTATATCCACCATTAGCATACAACTCCCAGAGCAAGGAAAAGGTCCCCTTCTATCAGGAAACCCCATGTCTGACACGCTATTTGAAGGATAAAAGAAATGCCCAGATCACCAAACAGGGCTGCCCCTTCTCCAAGCCCACCCTTTACCTCCACCGGACTCTGCACCACAGAGCACCCATGATCTGAGCCTTCCCAAATGAAATTCATATTTTGACCGCCATGGTGGAAGCCTACATCACAGAAGAACCATGTTGAAGTTGTGTGGAAATAATCGATCTGTCATGAAACTAATTCCAGGGAAACCTGTGCTGAGTACGAATTGAGAGACATTAACAACAAACAAAATGAGAGAAATGATATCTATGGGTCTTTAGCCTACAACGAAAGGCTGAAATGAGATTCTGTTATTTCATTGAACTGTGGATTACATTTATCTTTTAGACTATACAAATATTCTTAATTTATAATCTTGGGAGTACAGTACCCATGCATGATATATGTGGCTTTGTAAAGGACAAGTAGAAAGGTGAAAGAAAGAAGCAGCTAGAAGGGGGCCATAGGGAGGTAAATAACTCGCAGGCAAATTTCTCCCATTTGACCCCTGCTGGAAAGATGCAGTTGATAGAGGTAGGAGCTTGGTGCAATACAGAGGAATGATTCATTTCTTCATTTATCTTCCTTTATGAAGGCTGCATCAGCATCCCAAGATCCTAACAATAATAATATTAACTGGCATAGCAAACCAAGAGTAAGACCCTAAATGCCTGCTCACAGCTATGCAGGCATGATTTCTCTTAATCACTACAAGAATCTTATGAGGTGTGGAATTATTTAGCAACATAGAAGAATAATACTTGAAGCCAAGTGATTAAAACTGTACCCAAGGCCACACAACTAGCAATCAGCAGCGCCAGGCTCCAAGCCGTGTGGTCATTTGCATCTAGAGTTCTTCCTGTTTGCCCTCAGCCAACACTGACACCCTTATCTGAGCCAGATAATGAGAGGTAGTGAGAAAAGCCTGAGTTCTAGATCTAAAAACTATGTTAATTATTGCTCACACTTGGATTTGTTTCATCATCTATGATATAAGAATAATATGATTATCTCCCCTGCATCCCTTCCAAAGCTTTCATAATGGGCTGAGATAGTTCAGGTGGAAGAAGTTAGGAAACAGGAATGTGCTCTACAAATACTAGCTGATGAAGTTACCCTACAAGTGTACTCTCTTGGTGTAATTATATGACTCTAGTTGACAGGTGGGGAGTGTTTCTCAGGTGACAGTAGGGAAGTAATTCCAAGCCAGGTGTGAAAAATAAGATGTAAATGATGGACTTCACCCCTGAAGGCCAATGGCTGTCACATGAAGGAGGACATGACTGTCCTTTAACCATACCAAGTACATTCCAGCCTTAAAGAAACAGTAACTGGCACCTATAGCAGAATAAGATGTGAACATAAAGTTCCCATCCTGAACTAGCAGTGCTTGCAACCATCTCTGCCTGTAGACTAGGTACAGATGAGTAAGTCTTTTATAAATATAGAGATGCATGTCTATTCCTTAGATAAATTTTTTAAATCCCAGTATATTTGTAAAATACTTGCCACTTAGAAAGTTTTTACAACCTGTACACTTTCCCACAAAATATTTTTCTATTAAAAATAAAGATGCCAAAGATATTATCCATAACTTTTTTTTTTGGCAGAACTAGGGACTGAACTCAGGCCTTTGTGCTTGTCAAGCAAGCACTTATTCTGCTGAGCTATCTCCCCTGCCCTTCTATTATCCTTTGAAAAAACCTAGGAAAGTGTAGTCTTAAAGAAAAGGTAAAAGGTAGAGGTAGCTGCGTGGTAGATTTGTTGCCTTGCACTTTCAAGGTCCTGGGTTTAATCTGTGAGAGACAGAGCTAAAGAGAGAACTATTTCAACATCAAAGCTTTTCTGACTGTTTTGAGTATCAAAATCTCTTTTAGTATAAGACAATAGCCTTGACTACAAGACTTACTTTTCCTCCTACATGTGTTTAGTACTCAAGCATACAATTGGATATTAAAATACATATATGTAGTTTTTCTAGCATCCATTCCCTTTTTATATCATAAAACTCTTATTTTCTCTTCCTTTTGAGCCACCACCACCTTCTTCAGGTCTTAGTGCTGAACTTTGCACTTTGGATCCAACAGCGAATGCTTGACCTAAGCCTTGCCAAACAAAATGATAGCAATCTTTCAAGTCTGGACATGGGAACCTAGGTGTCTGGACAGCCCTGGGCTGTTCTGTGCAGTTCCTGGGGGAAAGCCTATCCCTATTAAGATATAACTTTTGAGATGCTAGTAGATGTTTTTGCTGCCATATGAAATGAACCTACTTGAGAATCTAAAGCAAAATAAAGTAGAGCTGGAAGATGAAAATAATACTTTCCTGTTGGGATCATTTACCCACTTACTCTCCCTCTAGGCTTCAGCATTATGTGATCCAGCTTATTCTCTTATTATATTAGTCTCTAGTGAGATCCTGTTACTAAAAACAGAAGTCAAACTCACTAACTTAAGGAGATGCGGCAGTTATTAAAATTTCTATAGATTATGTACAAGGTCTGCTCTGGTAGCTTCTTTGGAATAGGAAATAGAAATAACCAGACTCATAGACAGTTTAACTCTATCTGTTCCCCTTTCCTCTTCCATTCATTTTTCCCAGGATGCTGACTATTAAGCACAGCACAGCAGACACATAGTGCAAGGATATGACAGATGCTCTTTTTATTCCACATTGTTCTTATAATTACAGGCCTCTTTTTTACCATCATAGGACACCAAGACAACCAAAACAGAATATTTTGCAAAAAAAAAAAAAAAGTTCAAACACAGAAGGTGAAAGCTGAGGTTCAATGTAATTCCTTCTAGTTTTCAACATGTGCTGCATTTTTATCAATGTAACAATCTCACAAGGAATCTTAGCAAAAGGCAAAAGATTTATCACAATTGGAGAAAGACCAGAATATTGCAAAGATATCTTAGATTAAGATTCAAATCATACTCTTCATTCTGTCACTAGAAAGCTGTTGAGGCCCAAAGAACACTACATGATCATTCTGTTCTCGTAGGAAAACTGCAGTCCCATGAAGAAAAGATGGAAATGATTGATTTGGCCTATCACTGGTCTCAAGGCTCATAGCTTCGAACCCAAATTCCAGGGATGCCGAAGACTGACTTTGCGAGCTTTGGCACCTCATAATATCATTGCCTTATGTACATATAAAATGTGGTTGGTGACACTGAATCTGCTTATTTCAGATAAAGTATGTGTGGAGCAAATGAAAAAAGATACGGACAAGGTTTATGGCCCTCAGCATATGCAGAGCTTTGTTACTAGCCATAGTAGTACTACTAGTAGTATTAATAATAGTGAATTTCAAACACTCACATTTGTCTAAGAGAGAAAAATGTCCCTGATCACAACAGAAGATATGACCTGAACTCACCGTGAAGTTGTGATCATTCAGTTGTGCTTCATGCTTTATTCCCTATTTGCGTATTGCAACATTTCGGGCTCATTGACTCCCATGTAAGAAAGAGTTAGACAGTATCAAGGAACAACAGAAATGAATTCTCATATCACAAGACACATATTCTTGTCTTGGTACTGCCACTCACTTACTTTGAGACTTAGTATGCCAGCCAGGAGCATGCTACCCTGTTTCCTTATCTACAAACTGAAGAGACTGAATTGAGTAGTGTGATGGCTGTGCCAGGTGTTCACCTGCACCCAGCTCTCCTTTCTCTCTCCTAAGCACACAGAATGCTGTATTTCTCAGGCTACTTGTATTTATTCTTCGGTGTGGTGATGAGTTCTGGTGAACAGGATGAGACCGAGAGAGATGTGCATCTCTGCTGGGTGTTTCACTGCCCCCTTCATTTTGGAGACATGGACACTGCTAATCTGATATGACCCTGTCACTGATGATAGAGTCTCTCTGGCCTTCTCTGGGTGTGGAACAGAATCTCCACTGATGACCAGGGACTGATACTTGATCCAAATGAGGAATGGGCCTTTGTTGCATCACATGTGAAATGCCTAAGTACTAACTTATGATAACTCCAGCTTGCTTCATCTCAACTAGCACAGGTCATTTCTACATTTTTGTACAAGTTTTACATATTAATATTGTTACATAGATATTTTGGGGGGCCAGAGAGATGGCTCAGTAGAATAAGTGCTTGCCTGGTAGGGCAAGGGTCTGAGTTCAATCCCCAGTTCTGAAATTAAATAAATAAATAAACAAACAAACAAATAATTATTCCTGTGGAACATAGATATGTTTTCTATGCTTAAAGAATGAATTTAAAACAAAAAAGCTGGGAATTACTCAGAGCTGCTAAGACATTTTTCTTTACATGTTGAAAGAGGGATAGAGGGATAGAGAGAAACTATGGCATTTCTCTCCCTTAGAAGACAGCATTCTACATGGTCTCTTTGAGTATAACTTCTGATTACCCCCATCAGAAATTTTATTTTATTTATTTTATATTTTTGCAATACCAAGGATAGAATTATGGAACTGGTGTTTGCCAGGCAGGCGCTTATGCCACTGAGCTATCTCCCTAGACCCCATCAGGAATTTTAAAAGACAAGTGACCTTTATCTTACTAAATGTTTTAAATACTAAGTATCATAAAAATACACAGGAAGTGCAAGGTCCTGAGTTCAATCCCCAGTACTGCAAATACATACATACATAATACATACATACATATATACATACATAAAAATACACATCAAACTAGAAAGTCACATATACTAACAGGCAGATTAGAAATGTAGATTTGATATAAGTAGATACTTTATTATTCATATTTATTTGCAGATATAGCTTAAGAATCCTGAGTAATAATTATACTTTTATAAATCTAATAGTTTCGTGCTCCTGATGTGTTCATTTTTATTTTTATTCTTATAACCAGTTCAAATTGGCTGATATAAACTATTCATTTATTTTTTTATTGTTTTTATTGCTCATTTTTCATTAGAGGACCAATTCAAGTGCAATGCCAAGTGGATGAGATTAAGAATAATCATGTACTGATAGGCAAGGAGCAGGCCAAACAGGAAAGAGTTTGTTCATGTTCAAAGTCTTACTTGCATTATAATGCCATACCTCACAAGAGCCCTGGTCTTCTATGTGAAATAAAAGTGGGTCCACTTGAAAAACAAATTTATTTGCATTAAAGATTCCTAGGTGTCCCTGCAATGGAGGAATATGGTCTAAGTAAGGAGAAAAGGAAGAGACCAAACGTATCCCAACCCCACTTATTTTCTTTTTCTTTCTTTCTTTCTTTCTTTCTTTCTTTCTTTCTTTCTTTCTTTCTTTCTTTCTTTCTTTCTTTCTTTCTTTCTTTCTTGAAGAACCAAGGAATGAACTCAGATCCTTGTGTTTGCCAGGGAAGTGCTTATTCTACTGAGCTATCTCCCCAGCCCTTAACACTCATTTACTTTCCTCCTACCTCATTGGGAGGTGGGCAGAGAGGAAGCAAGGCTGGGACAGGATCTGGTAGATGATTAGAGTGTGTAAAACTAGACAAAATTTTCATAGAAAGAAGGATTAATAAGCTCAAGAAAGAAATACAGGTTGGCTCACAAAGTTTCCAACAGTCGAGTCCAGGCTGAATCAATTGAGTGCAGGACAAGAAAGCTGCTCCTTGACTCTTGCTAGATAGTCGTAGAGTGTTTTGCTTGGGCTATTTCTGCAATGGCCCATGTTACTTAGACCTTCTTAAATCTTAAAAAAAAAAAAAAAATTTACAGGGCACATAGGACCCATTATCAAGGTCACTTCAGTGAGCAAAGAGCATCCCAATGGCTGGTAAGAGAATCCACAAAAGGCATACATGCAAGTTGTCAGGAGGCCACATGGAGAAGATTTCTCACAAGAACCCAGCCCACAGATAGTTGGGGTTTCCACATCACCTCATATTACTAGGCTGCGTCTTCATGACTCTAGGTCTCCAGAAGACTCTACAGTCCTGCACAAGGTCACATGTGGAAGAAGTGCACAAGCAGGAAAGGAGTCTGATAATGTGTGCTTCATGAGAATTCATCACTGATGAGAACCCAACTGTTTCTGGAGGACTTGATACATGCAGGCAATAAGCTAAACCTTCCACCTGATTTATCTTGTTAATGTTTCTGTATCATACTTTTTGTTTGCCCAGAGACAGAGAAGTTAAAGCTCAAGAAGATTAAATGATTGATTTCCCAGAGTAGGTAGATGGGAGACATGCAATTCTAACACAGATTATGTGACCTGCAATGCTCTTCCATCATGCTTCACACCTGTGAGCACATGGGGGTGCCACCTTTCACACTGGGGGTGCCACCTTTTCTCCAGATTATTCCTGCAATTGGGGAATGCCTTGAGGAGCTCCTGTGCCAGTAGTTCATTAATTGACCTTGTTATCATTATTCCGATCCTGCCTATGTCAGATAAAAAAGCAACTTCTGTCCTTTCATTTACCCTCACATTTCTTGGTCTGACCAATCCAAAATTTGGGTTTTAAACTCTGTAGGCAGAGAATCTTGCAGTGAGAAGTTCAATGAAGTGTCTTTATAAAAGCTTGGAAGTTACTCAGTTGGCTTCACGAGAGAACAGTGCATTGGCGGCAGCAGCAACAACTGTTTACTGTTAATAATTGAAAGGATCCTCTCAGGGCTGGGGCGATAGCTTGGTGGCGTAAGTGCCTGCCTGTTTGGCAAGCACTAGGTCCTATGTTCAATCCCTAGTACCATATGACTTGTTGTGCAGGCCACAGAACCCCAGGCATGCGGTGCAAGCCCTGAAACCTGGCATGGTTGTACACACATATAATCCCAGCACTGGAGAGGCTGAGATGGGAGAGTCATTAGGAATTTGAACTGCATAGCAAAACCCTGTATGAAAAGAAAGAAAGAAAGAAAGAAAGAAAGAAAGAAAGAAAGAAAGAAAGAAAGAAAGAAAGAAAGAAGAAAGAAAGAAAGAAAGAAAGAAAGAAAGAAAGAAAGAAAGAAAGAAAGAAAGAAAGAAAGAAAGAGAAAACAAAGGTTCCTCCCTGAGAAAACTTCCGAAGATCCTTTCCAATAAGTTATAAAAACAGAGAAAAGTGTGAAAATGTTAAGTCAAACTTTTCATTTCAATTCATAGCTTTGACAAACATTAAGTGCCAGCAAGTGTGGCGAGGGCCTAATTTGGTCACAACCAGACATGTGCTCAGTCCTCTCTTACGAGCTTACTAGTTCTTTGTTGCCATATAACAAAGTAACCAAAAACATAGCAAGTGGCAATAACAAACATTTTTTTATCTCAGTTTCTGAAGGTCACAAATGTGGAATCCGCTTTCTCAGGATCTTCACTCCTGCTTGCAGGGAGGCTGGAGCCAGGCTGCGGGTGGCTCTGGGCTTGTCTCGCTTCTATTGCCAGTGAGTTTTGGTTCCTCTGCTTTGGAGGAGACTTCCATTCCTCAGCGTGTGAACTTCCCTGTGAAGCTTCGCCACAGCAGCAATCCAAGATAGAGAGGAAAAAAGCACACACCGGATGTGGAACCAAATTGACCTTCTCATTAGCGAGTATTCAGAGTACTGCAATGTCACTTTTAGGAATTAGATTCCACTTCTTAAGGGGAGAAATGTCAGAGTGTTAGTGGAGACAATTTTAAAATGACAAAAGAAAGTGGATTAGAAAGATGTGGTTAATATTTTCTGTATGTATTTCATTTTTCGCCATTGTGATGTATGCTGACCCATAACTTTTTGGGGGGGCTATGTATGCACATGGATGGTCATATGCTCAGTGCAGGAAGAAAGAAAGAAATTAAGTCAAGGGTGACCCTGTCCTTTCTCAGCCTTTTCACTGGGACTGCATCCATCTGTCATGGAGATGTTTAGTGTCTTTACATGAAGGGTGAAATTTCCATTCATATGTCAAGGTACTACATAGACACAAGGTAAGGCTAGGTGCCTGAGCAACTCAAAAAGACAAGAAGAAACAATAGATGATATAGAAATTTGAGACTGTGTCAGTGGCTCTAGAAACTGCCATATAAGTGTATTTTTCACTGAATTTTAATGTTCCAATTTATTTAACTTTTAATGGTCTGACTGCATTTTGACCTGTTGAACTGTTCAGCAGATTCAAATTTTCACTGTTGTCCTTCACATCATATAATGAATTCCGAAGCCGAATTTCCATCTGTCAGTTTAGAGAATGCAACATCTCATCTCTGCATTGAAATCAAGTTCCCCTCACCTTTCAACAGCCCAAGTACCACTTCATCACCGGCAATGTGGAAAGCCACAAATCAATTAAACTTACCTTGAATTCATGAGTACCCATGAATTGCACTTACCACAGTATTACAAAAAGGAATGGCAGTACAGGGTTCTCCACAAAGGCATGCAAGTCAGGTAATGGCACGCTTGGGGCTGGTGACACTGTCCTCTTTGTCTTGTCTGTGATGCTAGCTGAGGTCTTCATCCCCCCCTCCGGCTGCTGCCACATCAGCATTGCATTGTTCCTTGTTGTTTTATTTGAATTTAAGAAGAAAACCACATGCAGGTTTCTGAAGAGCTGTGTGCAGCTAAGAATGCCTCAGGTTGGAATGCAGCCTCTAATCCCCTCACAGGGATGGAGAGGAACCATCTCCAGAGAGAGTCCCAAATACACACCAATGCCCCTTAGAGCTAAATTTTGCATTTTGTTTTCTGCTTTAAAATCTCTATTGGCTGCACATCTGAGAAAGCTTAAGAACATAATTTATTCCATATAAGGTTCCCAGTAATTTATGCTCAATAAATTGGCAACATAGGAAGAATTTTTTTTGTTGATGACCATGGAAGATTATTAAAGGCCATCATGCATAAAGAAGATGGCTAGCACAATGGTACCATACACATAAGGAAATTAAGAAGCATCTTAGATTTTAAATGAAAATAACTTCATCTTTTGAACTGACACACGTGTAATGTCAATTTTTAGATAATTGTCCCCTCACACAAAATATTTCTGTAGATAGTCCACCTCAAGGATAGAATTTATCTTTTTTTAGTCACTCTCCAGCAAACTGAGTAAATACAAGAAAGTCTTATTTCTATAACTCGCTGACTTGTGCATTTTTTTTCAATTTCAGATTTATGCCAAGATAATAGCTCACTGCCCTACAATGCTTGCTTTCTTGACAGGTAAATATTAACTATTTGTTCTCAGCTTTACCTTTCTCAGTGAGAGACAGAATTAGTACCAGTTCATTCATTGCTTTGTCTCTGGAAGAAAACAGACTAACTCTATGTGCACAACTCTATGCACTCTATATTCTCAAACAGTGAGATATTTAGTTTCTAGCCTGTGATTAATGGAATTTTCATTTTCCTCACAAGTTTTTGAATGCTGTAAATATAATCAGCAGTTGATGAATAGTATGTGTAATTATTCTATAATGAAATAAGAGATCTTCTTTTATTATTCCTTAGGAAGGCTTGCACTGAGAACATAAAACTGATGCATTGCAATCATCATCATCATCATCATATTGTGTTTTTAATACATTTGATACAGGATCTCACTAGGCAGCTCAGACTCAGTATGATTCTCCTGTTTTCAGCCTCCCCACTGCTGGGATTACAGGTGTGCACCACCACACCTGGTCTCAGTGGCCATCTCAGTGTACCCAGGAGTGGGGCTGGGGTAGCATGTGGTGCCAGGGATGGAACCTCAGCCAGGAGCTTGCCTAAGCAGGCAATCTCTGTGCTATCTTGCCTGCCCATGTCATAATAATTATTCAGATTTCAATGTGTAGGTGTTTGAGCATGATCATAATTCTACAAGGGTGTAGAAGGAACTATTTTGGGTTCTGTGCTCATCAACTTTTGATCCTTGTAACAAGTACTTGAAAGAATTGAGTGATAAAGACAAAACTCAGAGCCAAGGAGATAACTCAGTAGAATAAGCACATGCCTGGCAAGTGCATGGTTCTGAGTTCAATCCCTGGTACCATAAAAAAAGACAAAACTTTGTTGGGATAGCTCCAGCCGTGTACATCACTGCCCATGATGCTTGGCTCAGCTGCTTTGAGCCTGTGGCGAATCAGCACACTATGATGAGAGCACAGAGCAGAGCAAAACTCAATGGCTGGAAGGCACACAGAAAGCCAGGAGGACCCGTGGAGACTGAGGTGCCCACCCCTGGGCTCAGCCCCAGTGATCTGAATGCTACCTATTAGGCCCCTCTTCAAGATCCCTCCACCTTCTTGTAGTGCCACCCAGGAAACTATGGCCTCAGCGTGTGAACCTCTGTGAGACCTCCTACAAATGTTTCCTAACAGAACCATCAAAGTACCCCTTGCTTTAGGGTCTGCACAGCACCACCAGGATGCAGAAGGGCCAGCAGCTGGTCTGTAGCCATAATTCCCATCTGTGGAGCTTATGTCATCCCATCAGATCTGAATCTCTTTTAATGGCTTCTGCAATCCTCTTGTGAAACTGATAATAAGAGAATTTAATCCTTTCTTTGCCAGTGGGGGCCCATAGTGCTCAAAATGTTGTGTCTTTGACTCATTTGTCAGTGGCTAGATGTTTGCTTGTCACATTACGGAGACTGAGGCATAGGCTAGTGTCTCAGAGATGCTGCTTTAGCCTATCATGGCCCTTTCTGACTCAAAGCAAGCAAGAGCTATAGATGTCCTCAAGGAGAAACTCAGTCAGCTCCCCACAGCCACCAATACCAGCAAATATAATGTTCAACAAATGTATTTGGGTTCACAGATGAAGTCCTTTATAATATGAATTTTCAAAAGATGACTCACATGACAAATAAAGTGGTAGAAGGAATTTTTGAAGGGAAAAATATATTTAGAAAAGAAGGATGAGAAGATTCCTTGCCACTAAGACAGTGGGAATTTGAAATTACTCCAAGCCAGGGAGCCAGTGAGTGCCTAAAACATAAGGTAGAATTCAGAGGGAGCTGATCATGTTTTGATTTCATTTAATGCTTTTCTTCATGCTTGTTTCCAAGTTCTACTGGTGCCTGTGCTGGAAAACGTTAACGCAGGGCAGTGGTGTAAAAAGAGGCCATCAAAACATCTGAGATGAATATCCCTTCCTGTGGGGATCTCAGTCTCTGCCTGGGACAGTGGTCATAAAAACCTAGCTCCTCTGAGTTCAATCCCTGTTTCTGCCAAAAAAGAAAAGAACCTAGCTCATCAGAATGCAAGGTATTGTTTTGCCCCAGGTCATGCAAATTCCATACAAAGACCTGGAGTCAAGAAGGTTCTGTCTGCCTTTAGTCCAACTGAAGTATCTTGGCAAATGCTCAGGCTACCCATAAAATGACAAATAGATGACAACAAAAGATTTTGCCATGGCTCCAAACACCAGAGAAACCAATAGAAAAAGGAGGGCTGTTGTCGCAATCAAGCTGAGAAGTGACGAAAGCCACAGATGGGGCAACATTAACTTGAAGCCTCTCTGACAGCTGTGTTTAAACTTGGTGCTCCTGAGTTCCTTGTTAGTGACTGCTCAAGGTTGACATAGAAAACACAATTCAATATTCATATTCAGGCTTTCAGTTCTCTCACCTTAAATAAGAACCATTTCACAACAATTGCTGTGTGCAATTATCATTAAAAACCCCAAATGACAAATATATATGTATATATATATATATATATATATATATATATATATATATATATATATATATATGTATATATATGATATTCTGATTCTCTAAGAATCATTAATGCAAGTTTAAAATGTGTGTTCTTAAATTTGCATCATCCACTCATTCAGAGTGCACACAGCTTTCACTGTGACCCTGGCTCAGTGCCAGAGGCTGGAAGCCTGAGAGAATCAGCCAGCCTCGGAGGAGATCCCAGCCCCAAGGGAGGCAGATCCACAGTGAACTAACCAAAACAGCGTGCTCCATCTACTCTGGTAGAGGTAAGAGCAGCAGAGAGGACGCCGAAGGGGCCCATGCCTTTGGTGCAAATGCACCAAAGGAGTGTTGTTGGCCTGGTTCTCCATGAGCTAATCTCTTCTCATAGTTCCATAACCATGTCTATTTTCTTGTCTCTTCTCTTAAACCTTCAGATAAATGCCCAGGACACAAGGCTCTGGATGTATGTACTCTAGGATGGAATCTCAGTTTCAATAAATAGAAACTCCGCCTTCTCTTGGCAACCATCTCAGATCTTCAGCTCATGCTGCTAGGTCTGCAGACCACGGAGCAGAGCAAAGGACACACACTAACCAGGAACTGTTTGGGGAACAATGCCTTCTTTATACAGATTTGTATAGTTTTTGTATGCAAATTCCAGTACCCAAGGAATACTGACCTGTGTTGTACCCTGGAAGAACAAGAGCAAGTATGTGTCCTGACTCCACTGTATCTGCTCTGCACTTCCTAGCAGCAGTCAGGAGTCTCAAAAGTCTCTTCAGCCTCTCTCTCTCTCTCTCTCTCTCTGTCTCTCTCTCTCTCTCTCTCTCTCTCTGTATGTGTGTGTGTCTGTCTCTGTCTTTCTCAGTGTGTCTCTGTCTGTGTGTCTCTCTTTGTCTCTGTCTCTCTCTCCCTCTGTCTCTCTCTCTCCCCTCCCCTCAGCTCCTTTGGTCTGCCCCTACCACCTATCTGTTCTAAATATCCAATGAAAATCCTCTTCCCATGAAATATTTTTCACGCTGTTTTCCATAGCATAAAGAGATCACTCTCTCGTTCAAGTTTCCAAAGCTCTTTCTTTGTCCTGGAGTATATTATGTTTCTCATGATTTCTTGCCTTTTCTTCAGTATCACAAGAACTTTTTGAGTAAAAGGACTGTGATATTAATCTACATTAATCTTTGTATTCATAAGTGCCATCTAGGCAACCCTTACCTACTCAATAAGTAGATGTTAAATAATTACAATGATTGACACTATTTCCAGTGGAAACACAAGAAAAATCACTGTTCTTCTCCAAGTAGATTTCTGCATCCTCCCTGTGACTGTTTAGTCAAATCCATATCCCAGAACATGCTTCCACCTCCTCCCAATATTTCATCAATTTTCCAGGCTGGAAAGCTCTAAATGAATAACAGTCCTGAAGGATGACCAAGACTGAAGGATGACCAACTCAAAGTTGATGTTGACTTTTAATTCAAATTTAAGTTTTAATATTTCTGTAGGATGGACTGATTTAGGTTCTCCTGTGCCACGTGGGTAGAACACATACATGTCTCCTTCTTCCAAAATAAAGATTTAGATACCCTCTCAGTTTGTTGTTTTGAATCAATCAAACAACAATGAAGTGCTCTGAGATTTTTTCACAATGGCCTTAGAAATATTAGATGCTTAGCCCTATAGAGATGGAACTATAGCTTCTACCCAGCGACTAAATTGGGTACTGAGTCACTGATTTGTTTTGTAATCTCATTTGTTTGAGCGTGTATTTTTAATTTGGTTCAAAACTTAGACCAGTCAAAGAAGAGAAAACTAGAACAACTGGGAGATACTCTAACTTCACGAATCAGGGCTTAAAATTTTAGTTTGCATTGAGGGCCTGGAAGAACCAGGGTGGCCAGCTCTGCAAGTGGCAAGGTACCGACTCCTAAGTACATGGGCCTACAGGTAGGTCTTGCTCCTCAAGGGTCCTTTCCAGTATAATCTGTATATGCAATAGCACCCCGCCTATGAAGAATAGAGGGGGAAATGACCCTCAGCATGAGGTCAAATAAATCTAGGCCTCCTAATAAATGTTTGTAAAGACCTATGCATGTGGCACTACACCTAACATCAGAAAACCATCTGGGTCTTTTGGGCCACTGGCACTTTTCAAGATAAGAGTTAAACAACAATGGCCTCTGCTGGCCAATAGACCTTGACAACCACATTAACTTACAAGAGTAACTTTTTTCAGAAGTCAATTTTTTTTCTGTATTTTATGAAAATAAAATAAATAAAATTGGCAGTTTATATGAAACTGCCAATATCATGACTAGAAAGGGAATAGTATTATAAAGGAGCAAGAAAGGGATGTTGAGTTGTGTTTGTGTTAACCTAAGGAGCGCTTGGAGATAGGCAAAATGAGCCAAGCTCCAGGGACTTGGTGGCATTGCTTGGGGGACCCACACTTGCATTTTGCTTTCTTCCTATGTGATTATATTGCCAAAGACAAACTCTTTCATTGTTTATTGTAAATAACACTTTTCCCCAGACCTATCACAAAGTTTTTGTGATGTATTGTCTCTTCCAGTTGCTATAAAAATTACCGAGTTGCATCAAAAAAAGAAAAGAAGCCGGGCGTGGTGGCGCAGGCCTGTAATCCCAGCACTTGGGAGGCTGAGGCAGGAGGATTATTGTGAGTCCGAGACCAGCCTGAGTTACAAAGTGAGATTAAGGCCAGCCTGAGCTGCATAGTGAGACCCTGCCTCAAAAAGACAGAAAAAAAAAAAAAAGAAAAGAAAAGAAGAAGAAATTGAGGCAACGATGGAGAACAACTGCCTCACCTTTCAAGACACATATTGCTGCCAAAAGAATATACTCTAAAAGAAGACGTATTTTTATATATGGCCTTTCAATATCCTTAATCAAAACAGAAATGAACAGCAATTCTGGGTCAGTGAGCTTGGTTCATAACTTGTCTGTACCATTGATTAGATTTCTATACCTTATGCTTCCATGTTGGCATCTATAAGGTGAAGATCATAGAACTAGTCATGGGACAAGCTGTGACAAAAATTAATATTTAATTTAAAAATAGGTGAAGTTGGAGCATTCCTGGATCACACAACCAGCAGGTTCTTTGGGTAAAGGCAAATGGTGTCCTAGGCTTTAACCTTAGAAGTGACAGAATATAGACAAAATGATCCCTTTACGTTCCATTTGTTTCCATTTACTGTTCAAACTACATGCCTGGTGTCAAGGCAACAGCAAGATATATTTATTTAATTTCATCAGACATAAATCTGCTCCACTTAAGAAACTACCTTCATGAGAAAGCTGGGGATGGAAGTGGGATAGAGATTAAAAACAAAAAAAAAGCCAAAAATTGAGCTCTATTCACACTGATTTGTTAAGGTAGTTAATAGATTTCTCTCACAGCTACTTACTTAGGTCTGTTGCAGTTACTCTTAAGATATGATCTGCTTCCCTATACGAAAAAAAAAATCAGTTTAAAGATTTTAATTCATCCTAAAACTACTGTGAAGAAAGAAGAAAAGTGGATTAAAGAGGAAACTTGGAAAAGCATCTTCTTTGACATTAGCTCCTTTGTTAGACTGGTAGCTCTGGTACCATAAAGAGTTCTGTGCCCCACTTTTGAAAACATTTGTCTGGAGGCCTTGCAGATCTTGGCATTAGTCTGGACAAAAACAACTTTCCTGTGTGTGTTTACATCTGTCATCTGTCGCCATAACTGCAAACAGGTTTGTGTGTTTGAAATGGGACCACTGAGAGGGATGCTGCAGGTTCTGTTGTCTTCCACCCTCTTGCCTGCCTTTCTCTCCCAGGAATAACATGTTTCAGAGTTGCCACATGGTTTGCATGTTTTCCTGTCTTGCTGCCTCCTCCCTGCTTGCCAAAGCCAGGGGCTCTCAAAATGGAATGACTACCTTGAGGTACAAGGAGCCACCAGAGTTTATCTCCAAAACATGGGAAAAACAGTCACAATGACCCAGTCAGCTGAGTGGCCAAGGAGCTGTAGGCTGCTGGGAAGCGGCCTGGCTTCTGAAGGCTGGCATAGCTCCCAAGGGACTGGCAGTGTTCTGTCCTCAAAAAGGGGCTTCAGTTAGCTCTCCATATACCCGACCACTTTCTCTCTTGAGTCCTGTCTGGGGCCAATCCAGGAGGCCAGAAGAGCTTCCAGGCAGGCCCTTGTTCTTAGCTGCTTACGCCTAATGAGGTTCTCTGTCCACTCCCTGAGCCTCAGTTTCCCCAGCAACAAAGAAGAGACATGTTTAATATTTATGTTTGGGGTATTATGGAACCAAAAGTGATAATACAGGTGAGGAGCTTAGTGGCATCCTAGGCTCCTCCTTTTTCTTTTTCTCAGTTTTTCCTAAGAATGTCTGTGGCTGGTAGCAATCAGTTTGGTTCCCAAAGGTTAATACATGGTGAAAATAGCTGCGGAGTTGAGGCTAGAGATGGAAAGTCAGACATGGAAGGGTGTAAACTCTGTCAGGGCCGAGGGTGGGGCCGGAGATGGCGCTGTGCGGGACAATGGAGTCCAGCCTCACTGCAGTTTCCACCGGGGGTCCTCGGGTCAGTGAGGCCTCCTCCTCAATACGGACTGGTCCAAGAAGGAACACTGTTTTCCTTGGTCTAAGAGCTCTCTGAAGTCTTCTCCTCTCGGCTCGCTCAGGTGCCCCCCCCCCTCCAGCCAAAAGAGGCAAGCGCAGGCCTGTCCTGTCTTGGGGATGCCGAGGTGCAAATCAAAGACCCTGGGATTCCCCGCAGAGCAAACTGGGTACAAATGTACCCTGGCGAGGCCTGCTTTTCTCCAGTCTTCAGCTGAGCCTTGCAACAATCTACCTTGTTCACGCATCCCGCCCCCACCAGGCCTCCGCATCAATTCAGCCTTGGTTTCACAATCTTGCGGTGATTACCGCCCTCGCCAGCTTCACCTCCAACCTGTCCTGCTCCGCAGGTCTTAGGAGGACCCGGAGACCGGAGATAGAAGCCCTTCCCAACCCACACCATCTCAAGGTAAAGTTAGAAAGAAATTGAGCCTGTTTTTAAAAAAAGGAGGAAAAAAAGAAAAAGTAGCTGTAGGGGGCTAGGAGAGGTATAGCAGGCGCCCCGGCTTACGACCAAAAACTAGGCTCACGTTACCAGAATCCTCCATAAGCAATGGGCTTTTCCATTCCGAAGACAACTTATGTCAAGTGCGCCTCTGATGAACCCGGAGCTCTTCCAGAAATAAATAAATAAATAAATAAATAAATAAATAAATAAAGCCTGTGGTCGATGTCAAATCTGCTCCTTTACCCGCCCCTGCCGCACCAACTCTTCCCGGCCTGTGTAGCGGGACACACAAATACACGCACAGCTCTGTGCCCCTGAGTTGAACCGCAAACGACAACCATAAGAAGCCACAGAGCCTCCCGACCCAGCAGGGGAAAACCAAAGCCCCAAGGCCATCCCTCCTCCCCTGGACTGGCCACTACGTCTCCTCCGATCTGGCCTCGGGTGGCAGACCCAACCTCCCCTAAAAAAGCCCTTTGGAGACACATTGATTTTTGCAGCGACCTCAGCGGGACGCGAAGAGCACAATTTTCTGCCGGTGCCTGGCACAGTCGAGACTGAAGATGCCCAAGACTGCAGGCATCCCCGCGCCCCAGGGCAGCTCACACCCGTGCCGGCACTCCGACCTGCGAGGCGCACTCTAGCCTCAAGGGTCTGCCGGTAGAATGGAGCCTCTGTGATTTAGCCAAAGCCGAAGAAGCCCTATCGGGCTGCCTGAGTGCAAACGTCGCCCTCTTCCTCCTCACTCAACCACCTGCTGCATCCCTGCCTGGCCGACGCGAGCTTGGGGCCGTTGGGCTTCGCGTTTTGCTTTCAGCGAGCTGAAAAGTCAGCGGAGACCGCGTGCGAGGGCTAGGTGGCTAAGGGTGGCAGGAAAGAGGGGTGGAGCACCGAGTCAGCTAGTGGACCCTGCGAGGTGCAAGGCGCGAGGCAAAGTGTCCAGGTGGGCAGAGCAAGAAGGCCAAACGCTGGAGCGGACTTTGCTGGTTCCGCCGCCTGCCCTAGAGAAGCTCGAGGAGGGGACCGCTCAGCTCAGCCCCAACCTTGGGCTCGGAGTCTGGAGCAGGAAACTATTTCTTGGATCCAATAGGTGTCCAAGTAACCATGGAGGCTGGGAAAGCAGCTCCAGGTACCGTGCACCATCCAGGCGCAGCGGGCAGTTGCCGGAAGTGTAAATCGAATAGGAAAACCAAGGCAGAGGCCTTGTGGGTGCGGAATGTATTCCCTACCAAAACACTGATTTTCCCGGTCACCTGTCCCTTTCCAGGGCCCACCCGTATCCCGCAGGCTGTTTCCAGTTCTGGCCCATTTACTGACCCTGACATCCCCAGAGGGTCAACAAGGCCGGGTTTGTCTTGTGTCCTGCAAGAATCCGCTTGGAACTACGTTCCTGGCCTACGCGGCGCAGTCTGCATCCCCGCGGGACAGCTCTTCCTGGCGGGTGGCCGGGACCGCGCGGTAGCACAGACCGCCGCAGGCCGCCTGCGCAACTTTTTTTTTTTTTTCCTGAAACTCATTGTTGTCCCCCTGAAAGGTGTTATAACAGCAATTCAATTACAGTAAATGGCGCGCAACGTCCTCGCAGCTGGAAAGCCGGTAACTAACTGTGACCGAGCGGTGTAAAGGAATCCGGCTGGAGGCACGCTACTTTTATTTTCTCCTCCTCCTTCTGATCCTGTCCCCTCCCCTTTCCGTCTTTTTCTTTGCTCTGTATTAATTGTATCTGGACCAGAGGTTAATTAACTCCAAAGAGCTCAGTATATCTGGACAGAAACACACTGAGAAACTGGCAAGAGATCCTAAAAATTGGCTATGGCGTCCAAAAGATCCCCCAAGCCTCTCCGTCCCTTTCCTTGCATCGCAGAAACAGAATCTCCGTCCCCAGTGGCAAAGGTGGCCTAGGCTGTGGCCATCCTGCTGTGCACCTTGCCTTATTACCAACTTGTGGACTTAGAGCGTGGAGCTGTGAGGACCAGGAGGGAGTGGTGTGGGCTGCAGCCATCAGTGGAAAGGTCGGATGTTCCTGGTGCGTTTCTACTCTGACATCCTCACGGAAGTCATGGCGGGGACATTTCTCACTACATTTTAAATGGCATCCGCGACATTAATATCAATAAAAATCACGCAGTGTGTTGGGGGCTGCTTATTTCCAGAGCACAGCACTCTTTAAGTTAAAATCCAGAAGGAGGTCGGGCGATGGGGAGACACCAGCTGGTCAACCGTGGCAATCATTTAAATAAAGGTAAAATTAACACTCGCTGCTTTGAAGTTGCAGTGAAGGCAGCTTGAAAGAGGATTTTATTTAGCGGGTCTGGTGTCAAAACAAGAAGAAAGGCATTGCCTTGCCTGGCGTTTTTAAGTTTCATGATTATTTTTTAACGTCATTTTAGTAAAGGCCAAGGCGGCCCCTTGGATGGCGCGGCGAGTTCATCCTGCCGCGTAGAGCTCTCGAACGGCTCCAAGGCCCGGAAACGCTGAGCTTTCAGCACTTCGGTTGTCAGAGCTGGAAGACGCTTTCAGAGGCTCCCTTCTCCCGCCTTTGCTTAGGCCCCGAGGTGTTTTCAGTGCCTGACTCCTGCGGAGGGCAGCAGTTGGGTCGGTGCCCGCGACCTGACTGCCTCCGCGGTTCTCCACCTGTGCCCCGGGCTATCTGGGCTGTGGGTTGCGTCTCGCTCACTACAGCCAGCTTTCTGAGAGGCGTCAGCAGATGCAAAGTGGGGTGCCCCCGGGGTCTCCTAACTCAGGGCCATTGGACAGAGGGAGGCCTTACTGGGTTAGGACCCTGATGGGTCTGGAGCAGAGTGCGGCGCTTTTCCTTTGCTCCGCCCCTGACACACCAAGAGAGTTCTAACCCGTGCTCGACCACAGGCGTCTGGGTTGTTTTAGGCTTTCTTTGATTTCAAATTGAGAGGCTCCGCTTCATCTCTAGCTCAAAGAAGACTCTGACACCCCCCTCCACCCCGTTGCAGTCTTCCGCTGTGCCTTGACCCTTACCCCCTTTTGGGGATGACGAGAATGGGGCAGAGAGAAAAAGTAATTCGAGTGTACTGGGTTCGCTGGACTGAAGGGATTTGAAAACTGAGACCTGTTACTGCCCCTACCCCCACGCACTCACGCACGCACACACACTCAGGGTTGCCGAAGCCTGTGTCCTGTGGCTGCTGCCCTGGTCTCTGCCCCCGGAGCTGCGAGTGAAGAAGACCCAGAAAGGACCTCTTGAGCCAGACCCAAACCGCCTGGGTCTCACCTCCGAAAGGGAAAAACTCCCGTTCTGTGACAGAAGTGTGAGCAGCAGCCCTCAAGACCGCTTCTTTGGGTTGGCTTTTTTTTTTTTTTTTTTTTTTTTTTTTTTTTTTTTTTTTTTTAAGAGGGCTTACCCCAACACCTCCCACTTTCCACCAGAGGAGACTTGACTCTCTCTGGCCTGGTTCAGGGAGAATCCTTCAGCCCAAACTGGAGTTGTTCGGCCTCCCCAGGGAGCCAAGTCCGCATCTCCAGCTCGCAAGTGACACAGCTTCCATATGGCCAAGAGTCTTCCTTGCCTCTCCACATTCCCTTATGTCCTTCTGTCTGCCTTTTTCCCTCCTGGTGCTTGTCTTATGTATGTAGTGGGCAAAGCCTCATTTTTTAAGGTCCATTTAGGGGCCTCCCCCGTTGTGGGAGACCTAGAATGAGCAAGCTGGAGAGCCCTTCCGCTGACCCTGTTTAAGGAAAGCATATTTCCCTTCCCTGGTGTTTGTGTTCAAGCATTTTAATCTTACTGTTGAGATGCTTTCTATTTCCTTACCATGGATCTGGGGGAAAAAAAATTTTTTTTTTTTTGAGAAGCTGATGGGAAGGGAGCCCCTCAGATCCCCAACTCCTCTCTCCCAGTTCCCCAGGGTGAGAAGTTTCCCTGTGAAAATTGGCCGCCTTGGTTTCTCTCTCAGCTCTGAACATGGCCTTCTAAGTCCTGATACCCTCCACATTGCCTGCCCTACTTCCTTGCACTGAACGCTGCATGCCAGGGACACGAATCCTTCTCTTCCACTGGTGCAGGCCAGCGGTGGAATCTGCTGTCTGTCCTGTCCTGCCTGGCACGTGGCCTATCAGGTTCTGCCTGTGTCCCAAGCTGGACTGCCACAGCCGCTGCCCAGAGCTGCAGACTACTGCCATCAAAGATGGCATACAGAGCAACTCTGACCCTGTTCTTCTTCCACCCACCAGTGAAGAGTACTTTATTCAATGGTTTGAAGATATTTTTGTATAGCTCCTGAAGTGGGACCAGACTGAAATGACACAAAGAAACTGGCTGAAATACCAGGAAACCCACCAGAGGACCACTTGGGGGACAGTCAAAATGAGGGCAAATATGCCAAGATGGGAATAATCTAACATCAACCACGTGTAAATCAGCAAACTTCAAGAACAGGGAAAAACACTCTCATTTTAGCAGGTTTACATTTTTCCCTTAGAGGAATGAACAAAGTGTTTTGGGGGAAAATTCCCTTTATCATGGAGTTTCATGAACTGCAAAACCAAGATGAGCAGAAGTTGTTAAGTGCAGACATTAGAAATCTCTATGGAGGAAGGTCCACAAGGTTCCTATGTGTCATTTCTTCTCATAGACTTCTCAGCATCAGGTCCCTGCACGCTACGGATCGACCACAGGGACAATTGATTTTACTCTGTCTTGCTTGTACCAGAAAGTTACTGACCCCTTGGGGAAGGGTGGGAAAATAGGACAGAACACTGACTAAAGGAATAGGAGACAGCCAGGTCAATCTGCAAGTTCCAGAATTAAAGTGATATGGCACAACTACAGAGACATTGATGTGTCAAGTCACATATTCGTGGTTTTTTTTTTTTTTTTTTTTTGATCGAGAATTGAACACAGGACCCAGAGCTTGCTAGGCAAGCACTTATTCTACTGAGCTATCTCCTCAGCCCCACATATTCGTGTTTCTACACCTGAATAGCTGTACACTTAAAAGTGGAAAGAATATTTTGGGTTGAATTTTCAGTGTACTCATAGAGTATAAACCAAATGAAAAATCACCTTAATTTGCATAAATGAAAGCAAAAAGTCAAACCCAAGCTTCTAGGACTAGATCATTAGTTATGAAATCTCAAACTCTTTTAAGTTTCCTATGCTTGCTAGAATGAATCATCTTCCTCCCCTTTCACTGAAAATAAAATCCCAAATTCCTTTTGACGGAAAGGAAGTTCCGAGACAAGATGCTGTTTTCTCTTTCTTTTGTGACAACTCTGTCATCTAAAGGATCACAGCCGTGTCAGGGTATCTGTCTAAGAAAGAGAGAGAGAGAGAGAGAGAGAGAGAGAGAGAGAGAGAGAGTGCTCAGGAGCTGTGACAGAAGCCCTGCAGCCTGTGGCCATCTTTACATCAAAATTTTCCAGACCTCTATTTTTTATTGTGATCTCACTGATCTGAGTTTGAAATGCGAAAGCAGTGAAGCCCCTAAGCCTTCAATCGTGTGAAATTTTCAAAAGATCTCTAGAAGCAATCTCAGGCTGCCTGACCCCTGACAGGCACGGATCTCTTTATTCCTCTCTCTGCCAGCACTTCATTTGTTGGAATATCTTTCAGATTTGCGCCTCTAGATGACAAACCCGAGTGATTATTATGTGTACATGAATCGGAAATCTTCAAACCTCACAAAAGCACTATCTTAAACATAATATTTAATTTCCCAGCCTAAGTGCCTGCCTCTTTATTTGCTTTTCATTAGCTTAAATATTTTTCCAGGTCTCCCCATGTGTCACTTTGATATTTAGATGATTCTCTCCTTTAATCATCTTTTCCCCCCTTGAAGAATCCCCTGTTGCCTGCCATGGCAGAACTCATGCGATGGCTTCACTGTGGCATGGTCAGCGAGGCCGTGAAGACCCATGCAGAGCAGTTCAGGGTGTGGGCAGCCTGTCTCCAGGGCTGTGGGGGGGCATGGGGTACCCGCAAAACACTTTATATATAGTCGCCAGTGCTAGACACAGACCAGTGAGAATCTCTCCAACTCAGCAGCCTTTCTCCTGCAGGCCTCTTATGTTCCTTTTATTATTATTTTTTAAAATGTCAGGTGATTTGCAAAATCCTAGGGGTAATGGCTTTAGCTACTCCGAGTGTGTCCCACCTGGAGCATGGACGTTGCCTTCAGATGGGCCACACAAATCCGCTCGGTGCTTGTGCCTGGCTCTGGCTGCTGAGAGTCTGAGGGCACTGGAGGGAAAGTGGGTGAGGGCATCTCCTGGGAAAGAGCTGCTTTGTTCTCTGAACCCCGCCAGGGAATTCCAGCCACCCAATGCTGAGAAGTGCAGAGGTAGCTCAGCCGTTCTCTCTTCTCAGCCCTAGAGTGGAGCTTTAGAAATGCACCCCACATGCAGGTGGACAGACCAAGGCCGCCTCTCTGCAGACCTCAGAAAGGAGCCTTCACCAGCCAGCCCGGTCCCAGGTTGGGAGGTGCAGGGCTGCAGCCGGAGCCTCCAACCCCCACCCTTGTGTTTGGATGGGCCGTGTTGCTATGATTAACTTATTAAACTCCCTCGTAATTATTTTAATTTGACTGGAAAAATACTTTGGGCGGTGTTGGGATGTGTTTGTATTTATCTCCCCCCATCCCATAAAACCTGTGTTAAAACAAATGTTACTTTTTTTCTCTCTGAACATAGACCCTCCCTTTTTGAAATAGACCTCAGGGACTGCCATTAGATCGAATGGCAAGTCTTTATGGAAAGTGTTTTGCATAATTACATACCAAAGCCAGAACAGTCACCTCCACATTTTATGGGTCACAAACCATCAACAATTGCCACACTATTGTCCACGAAACCTTAGTCCCTTCATTGACGGAGAGGACTTCACTGCCTAATCTAGAACGGGAAAGGATGGAAATTTCTTCTAATAAGAACCCGAGAAGATTATGTCTCCACTGACAACGTGTTTACATATAGTTATAAAGTTCAGAGGACCGTAGGGGACAGGAAAGGAAATCGGACTAAGCCTGATTAAGAGTGCGCATCCGTCTAATATAGATAGTGCATCAAAAGAGGCACTGAATACCTCGCCCCCTTTCAGATTCGACCCTTTTTCTACTTTCGTGATGCAGTAATTAAGATATTCTTATTTAGACAGACAGCTTCTCTGGTAACTGAATAATATTAGCTCCTTTGATGTCAAACTTTTGACAGTTATCACACCAGCACTGGGCAATTTAGCACAAATACCCTCCTTAAAAAAGAAAGAAAGAAAACCCCCATCGGCTTTGAAGAAATCTAATAAGTGTGATCCTTATCAGCAAATGATCTAAATTGCCGCCGACAGGCCGCCCAGCTATAAATTACATTCAGTTGTACATAATGAAGCCGAATTTGGGTTTTCGCTCATTGAGGCAGTCCTGGTGGGAAGTGGGGTGGGAGCCCTACCACTTACAGTTCCCCTAGTTTGAACCCCCAGTGTGGCTAACCACGGTGGAGGAGAATACCCAAAACCGAAGGGTCGGGCAGGATCTGGGCGAGTTGGGCGCGTGCGGGTGGGACAGCCTCCACTCCGGATGACACGTCGCTGTTGCTTTCTGAGCTCGGTCGCCAATTTTGGGATTTGCCAGATGGCAGGATTATCTTCACGTCTGTTCTATTACGGTGTAGGGGTGGGAAGGGAGGTCCAGAGACTGCGCTGGCTCCTTTAAAATGCCCCAGGTGCCCTCTGTGCCCGCTATCCGACGCCCTCGGCCCGGACCCTCGCCAGAGCCCTGAGCATTTCTGCATCGCCTCACGGTGCGCAGTAGATACCGTCCTGGCCACCCCACGTCCCCTCTCGGTGCTGCCCCGCGGGCTTCCTAGACCAGAAGCTCTCAGCTGGAGGTCCCGGGGTGGGGTGACAGCCGCCTGCAGGGGAAACGGAGTGGGTGGGAGCCTCAGGGACAGCCTTGCAGGGAGGGCAGCAGGAGGGGCCGTGACGGTGACACCTGGACGGCTTTGTTCCCCCAGCGACACCTGTCAATCTTGCCCGGGGTCCCGAGTCTGAGCGGTGATGTCACCGCAGGCTCCAAGCGGGGCGGGGAGGGCGCAGGGGAGAGGGGCAGGGCGGTAGAAAATACGCAGGAGTAGCCCCTCGCTTGCCGCCTCCTCGGCTCGCAATTTACATGGAAATCAATAATCCAACTTTAATGTTATTTCTAATATTGACGAACCGTCCTGCCTTCCCATTGGAGAAATAGGACTGAGGTGACAGCCTCCCACCCGACCACGCGCATTGTCGCTGGGGAAGTCCCGTCCTCCCGAAGCCACGGGGTGACTGACCCTTCTTCCACACCCCGCTCCCCCGTTTTTCTGGTGCTGGTGGTTGCCCGGGGAAGAAGCACTCGGGAATGAATTGCCTAAGTCTTCCGAGGCTGCGCAGGGCGAGGGGGTGATTAAGACAGGCGCTACTTCCTCGGCGCGTGGGAGAGAGGCTCCGCGTGGGTGGGCGCGGGGCTGCGCTGGGTTAGGGGAGGCGCAGACTGCGGGCGGCGACCCTAGGCCCTGGGAGGAGCCTCGCGGGGCCGAGGAGACCCGGGGCTGGGGCGGCCTTGTGGGGTACCCGGAGGACAGGTCCGGCTGCCACATCCCTTGCCCCACCCCCTCTCGCTGGGGGCTCCCCAGCTCCTCGGCTTTTCCGCCCCAGCTAATTAGCAGCCTGCCAGCGGCTGGATTCTGGACCCGCTGCCAGCCGAGCCCCGCTGCCTGGGGCGGAGTGGAGGAGGAGTCTCCCCGGCCCCTTCTCCGAGGCTCCCTCCTCCCGGCCGGCAAATGAGAGTTAGTCCCCAGCCGATGCGACCATCACGGCCGGTCCGGAAGGCTTCCTGCGCCTCCGCTGCTCAAGTCTGAGGCGCGGGGACCCAGGATCTCACGGGTAGAGTTGGGGGCACCAGCCGAGCTGCAGCTGACCCAGTATTCCTGGGCCCGCAGCTTCCGCCCCGGCCAGCCTCAGCACCAGCCGAGAGTTGGGGCTAAAGAAACCACCGGCTGGCGTCAAGTTAAAGATCCCATGCGGCCTCCTCCCCCTCTGCGGGTCATTCTGCATGGACAAGGGGAGAGAGGACGAGGAGAAAACTCCCTCTTCCCATCGGCCCCGAGATAGGAGACTGGAGAGGAAAGGGGAGGAGGTCTCGGGAGAGGCAGCCTGGCAGGACCTGTTGCTGATGCTCCTGCAGCCCTGAGCCACATGGGGAGGGTCCTAGTGCCCAGGGTCCTTCCAAAAGGCAGAGAAGGCAGGGATGACGATACATCTGTACTTTCCTTAGCGCTTGCCAGGGAAGCACTTATTCCACTGAGCCATCTCCTTGGCCCCTAGAGAAAGAAAGTGTTGGGAGAAAGACCGATAGAAGCCGGGCGTGGTGGCGCAGGCCTGTAATCCCAGCACTCGGGAGGCTGAGTCAGGAGGATTGTTGTGAGTTCGAGACAAGCCTGAGCTACAAGTGAGTTTAAGGCCAGCCTGAACTGCATAGTGAGACCCTGTCTCAAAAAGACAAAAAAAAAAAAAAAAAAAAAAAAGACCGATAGACCCAGGGCTAGCAGCCCCTGTAGGCCCTCCTGCTGGGCGCTGAAGCAGAGTAGGAAGGGTACGGTGGGTGAGGGAGAAGTCCCAGGAAAGAGGACCACCCTGCTCTAGCTTTGCTGGGAATAAAATGCAGTGCTAGCTGCTGGAATCTCCAGGAGCATGTTCCTTTAAAACACAGCATCAGTTCACCCATTCTGGAAGTCATTTGTGGACACTCTGACTGGACAAGTGTAGAATCTGCACTCTTCACCCTTTCCCCCAAGATCTCCAGTGGCTTTTCTTACCCTCTATCCTAGGGGTCCTGCAGACCCCAGGCCCCACTTTCCTGGGTTTCTCTTCAAAGACAAAAATCACTGTGTGTCACCTAAAATTCCTGGCCACTCTCAGAGTCTAGGAAAATCTGCCTCGCTCCTCACCTCACCTCCAACCTCCAAGCTTGCTCCTACCCTCACTTCCCAAACAAATAAGGAGTCCGGGCAAGCCCTGGCCCTTCCCCCACCTCGTGCAGAGCTGGGCCCATCTCACAGCTCCGGAATAGCTTCAGTCCCCTGGGTGTCAGCACCCCTGAATTCCCAACTGTGCTGGGTCATCTCTCCAGACACACAGCAGTAGCCCAAACCAGCAGCCAGCACCTAAGCACAAATGAACACACAGACAGACAGACAGATAAGCACACGCGCGCGCGCGCACACACACACACACACACACACGCACGCACGCGGACGCACGCACGCACGCGCACACACACGCACACGTAGAATGCTGTTTTCTGTTACTTCAAGTCTCAGACACCTGGGCCCCTGTGCTGAGACTCCTGAATCCAACCATCCCCATGGCACTAGCTGGCCGCCTGGGCAGCGACTGCTGCTGGCAGTTTGGTGCCGCAATAACATTCTTCATTCGTCTTTTTCAAAGTTGATTTATAGCAATCGACAGGTTAAAGCCTCATCTGACTTCATTACTTTTAAAAGCTGTCTATTTCACAACTGTCACTTTTCATCACTTAGCTCAAATAAATACTCCAAGAAATGAATTGGAAGAGACTTTTAGATCATGTTTATAATTCTTGGTCACCGTGTTAACATTCCTAATGACCTGACCCTCCGAGTTTCCCTAGGCTCCTGAATTGGGCTGAAAAGCTCTTAGTTTAATCTCCAAACTTCAAGGAAGAAGTGGTGGCCTGAAAGAAGGGGCAGAAAGAATATGTGCGGCTTGCCACAGGTCTGTGACCAGGTGCCAGGGAGCGAAACCTCCCTGGTGACAAGGAGGCCTGGACTGGGCTCCCATAGCTACTGGGGAAGACAGCTGTGGAAAACCACCCGAGACAGGGTGCCCGGCGCCGGCCTGGCTGCTGTGCTTGGAGCGAGGCTTCAAAACTTGGGAGGAATTTCCTGCAGGACGACAGTGCCCTTCATTGTGGCTTTTGGCATCCCAACCATTGGTGCAAAAGTGGCTTAAAGGCATCCCACCGCAGAAGGCTAGGTGTGGCAAGGGGGATAGAGGATTTCCTCCCAGCTACCTTTAACTTAGAGATATGGGGCAACAAAGCCGTAGGACAGACAGAAACCTAACTACAGGGACTGAATGCATTTAATAAATCCAAGAAGTTGCTTTCTCGTTTCTTTTCCTTTCCTTTTATTTTTTCTTCTCGGTTGTCTTTTGCTCAATGTTGGCTTTTCTAATACTACTAAAAAATCTCTCTCCCTCTCTCCTCTCAACTCTAGCTTTCAGAAATAGGGGCAAACAAATGGAAGGAGATTACCAAGAAGAGAAATCAAGAAAATGGATGTGAAAGAAAAGAAAAATCAGAAAAAAAATTAGGAGACAAAGTTTGTCTCCTGGGAGCAAGATGGAGCTCAACCGACTTTTTATTTTAATTTTTTTTCTTTTTCTTAAAAAATCGAAAGAAAGAAAGACCAGAGCTCCCGGGGGCCGTCATGCACGGGTAGGGCGCGCCAGGAGCAGCACCTCCTCAAGGCTGGGTAGCATTCGCTGTCCTCCCTGTCCAAGCCCCCGCCAGGATCCGCGGCTCCCTAGCCCCGTCCGGGAGTTCGAGGCAACTTTCTGCCGCGCGAGAGACCTTGGATCACCACCTGCTCCGCGGTCCTGGCCCGGGCGAGTCTAAGAACCGGCGGAGGCCTGTGTTGGAGCTGTTGGGTGGCGGCTGCGTCCTTCGGGAACGTGGCCGAACAGCTCCGCGGCGGAAAGCCGTGCCCTGGAGCGCCACCTCGCTTCGGAAACTGGAATTGCGTGCCCAGCCTTCAGCCTCCTTAGCCTAACTTGACGGTCACCGACTTTCTCCTTGGCAAAAACCTCCAGGGAGGCCGGGACGCGCAGGCCTTCTTCTTACAGAGTAAGAAGCATTATCAGTGCCTGACACAGCCCACAGTGGTCGCATTGAAATGAAGGGAAAATAACAGCAGAGGAAAGACACATATACAATTTCGTGGAACCTGAAGTGGCTAAACTGGAAAATGCTTTTGTAGAAAGCCTCACTCGGGAGCTGTGTTTCTTAGGAGGCCACGAGGTCTGGCTGCCCGGTGTTTTGGGTTATTCGGCTGTGGCCAATATAAACAGATCCCGCGAGGCTGCTGCCCGTGGAGCCCTTCCCTCCCAATGCCGATTTCCACCAAAATCCTTTCATTCTGGGCAGCGGGGCACCAAAGAGGCTCTGCCATGCCTGCCAGTGGGCTTTCCCTCCTACTGGCACCATGGCCACGAAATGTAGCCCTCAGTGTGTCTGCCTACCAAACAGAGAAGGCAGCCGCAGAAAGAATTACGAATTACACCGCCTTCTCTTCAACGTGCAACTGGACATTTGACTCTGTTTGTTCCAGTTGGTAACTTAAGACGTTTGCATCACTCCTAAGTCCTTCCACAGGGCTGTGAAACACACAGAAAAGTGCACTCTCATATGGTGCGGAGAGTCTTTCTTTCAATTCGTTTGCAAAAGGCACATAGGTGACATACAAAAATACATACCACACGCCAGCTATGGTTCTGAAAGCAGAGCCCGTCTCTTGTGGTCCCGGGAAGACCTGTGGGGCTTCCTTGTTTTTGAAAGTGGTACAGAATATTTCTTAGAGAGTTCAGATTGCAGATGTAATATCTTTAAGGAAGTCAGTGGAATCTGCTCATAAAATGATGGATAGGGACTATGGTGTTTTTGGGGGTGTGTATGTGGTGCTGTACTAGCTCCTATATTTCCCTGCCAAAGCAAACTTAAGATAGAGACCCTCTCTTCCCTCTTACACTCCCCTGAGTTGGCAGCGTGAGGCCCCTTGGGGTCAGTCAGGGGACAGTGAGTGCCCCCTTGTAGGCTGCACTCCACAGTGCAGATTAGAAGGCTCTACTGGCTCCTGTTCTGAAATTATAGGGCTACAACCAGGAAAATAGCCAGGTTAGCTTGCTGGTTGCCTTTCCCCTCTTCCCATCAGGCTAGGAAAGATTCCTGGGAGACCACACAGGACTGAGGCCCCAATTTCCAGCCTGAACTTGAGGGAGCACCCAGCCAGACAGCTGAGGCGGGACGGCCACCAGGCCTTCAGAAGTCATAAAGCCTGGGGCTGTGGGTGACAACTTAGGGAGGTGAGAGTTCCTAGGAGCCAAGAGGCAGTGCCAGGAAGGCCTAGCACTCACCAGGGAATCTCAGGGAGGAGCAAGGATAAGAGCAGAAGAAAAGGGATCATAGAAAATAGTAAATCTGAATCTACACGCCTAGAGTTTAGGTGTCCTGCATCTTCATTTCTCTCTTTTCCACCCCATTCCCTTTTCACATTCAGGTTTTCTGAGCTTTTATCTACCCTCTCCCTCTGTATAATGCCTGGAGAGGAAAAATGATTTTTATTGCTATTACATTTCCTACCGCAAGATGCAGCGCGAGGCAGCCGAGTTTGTATTACAACTATGTCGCAATGTTTCACTGATGCAAAACATGTAGCCAGAGGGTGTTGCTAATGACTCCTGGATTAGAGTGAGGGAAAGGGAGAAAGAAAGGGAACGGGGATGGAGGAAGGGTGCAGAGAGAAGAATTTCATTAAAGAACGGTGGAAATCGCCATATAAGCAGGTCTAATGATCTAATAAGGATATTTTCAGATTGCAGGACTCTCTATTCTTAAGCATGTGGGCCAGAAACTATTATCCTTTTAAACACCACTGAGAGTTTTCTTTTTCTGCATGTTAATAACTATTAATTATGTTTACAGCCAGTTAAGTGAGGAACACTCCTTTGGAAAGAATCAAACTTTGGAAAACGCCTACTATTATTAGATTGAAAGAGTTTCCTGGCTTTGAGGCCTGCGGAGGCCTCCTAGAGACGGAGAATCACCCAAGGGTGAGCAGAGGAAGAAAGGCCCACAAGCCCAAAGCCAGAACCCCCTAGTCCTGCACATAAATGTACAGGCGCCTATTCACGACCTGGTGATCTGCAGAGTCCCGGTCCTGCCGGCCAAGGCCAAGCCTGAGGCCCAGCCAGCCAGCCTGACACGGCTTCACTCGACCTGGGTGCAAACGTCCCTGCCGGCTAGGAGCTCCCCATGCCCTCCCCCCGGGACCAGCTACGTAGGGAAGCGGGAGGTTGCGAGGTTCCTACCGTGGCCCAGGCCGGTCCCACGGCCCTGCAGTCTGCTTCTGCAACCCGGGGCACCACCAGCAGGGCATTCCCTCGGGGCTGCGGCCCTTTGAACCCGGGGAGCCCGAGGCTCCCTCCCGGACGCGCGGAGCTTGCTCGGGCCGGGCTTCCTAGCCGAGTGTGGGTGGCGGGTGGGGTGGAAGGGG
>PVKA01004569.1:0-37100 GCA_004027165.1 Ctenomys sociabilis
TGTATTTCTGCTTTTCGCTTGTTATACTAGGGAGACTATACGATATTTACACATGTGTGTCTGGTTTATTTCACTTATGAGTATATGTTCAAGTGGCATCCACTTCAGTATAAATGCTTCAAACTTATCATTCTTAATAGCTGAGTAATACTCCATTCTATAGAAATACCACATCTTTTTCAACCATTCTTCATGTGATTAATTTCTTAAAGTAGCTTAATAGTGTTTTCTATAGTAACTCTACTGTTTGACATTCCTGCTATGAGTGTATGAAGAGATCACTTTCTCTATAGCTTGGCCAGAATTTGCATTTTTGTCTTCTTAACCATAGCCATCCTAATTAGGATAAGATGGTATGTCATTATTATTTTCATTTGCACTTCCCTGATGATTAGTTATCCTGAACATCTTAAAATGAAGATGTTCATGTACTTGATTGGTCATTTGTATATTTGCTTTTGAGAAACGTCTATTCAGATCATTTGTCCATTTTAAAGTGAATTATCATTATTTGTTGATTCTTTTGAATTCTTCCTATTTCTCGGATATTAGTCTTCTGTCTGATATATAGTTCACTTCTGTAGGTCCATTTTCGTTCTTCCATTCTGTAGGTCCTGCAGTCTCTTTACTGTTTCCGTTGCTGTGAGAAATCTTTTAGCTTGATTCAGTCTCATCTGTTTTTTCTTATAATGTCTGTGTATTTATGTTATTGTCCAAAATATTCTGGCTTAGAGCAATGTCACATAGTATTTCTCCTCTATTTTCTTCTAGTAGGTTTATAATTTTGGGTTTTAGGTTTTACTTTAGACCTCTAATCCATTTTGGGTTGATTTTTGCATATTACGAGAGTCTAATGTTATTCTTTTACATGTGTGTATCCAGTGATTTTTCTAGCATCACTGGATGAGAACGATATAGTATCTATTTTTAAAAAGTAACATGCTATTTTGTTTTCAAAAGTTTTGTAGTATAGGTAGAAGTCAGGTAATGTTTAACTTTTAAAGAAATTATTCTATGTCATTTTATAATTCAACCTGAGGTCCATGAGAATTCTAGCTGATCCATAGTCTTATCAACACTTGATATGGTCAACTAATTACATTTTGTCCACTCTGACTAATTATAAATATCTAATTGTAGTTTGGATTTGCATTCTCCAATGGCTAACAATAATGAGCACCTTTCTTGTGCAATTTTCCAAGGGTACATTTTTTTTGATGAAGTATGTATTTAGCTCATTTGTGTACTTTAGAAATTGTTATTGTTGAGTTTTGAGAGTTCTTTAGATACTTTGGATTAAGTTCTATAGTGGATATACGTAACATGGAAATATTCTCTCCTCAAAGCTTTTTGTTTGTTTGTTTGTTTGTTTATTTTGAGACAGGTCTTACTATGTAGTTTAGGCTAATCTTGAACTCATTGACTAGCACACACTGGCCTCAAACTCATGGTGATCCTCCTGAATACTAAGATGACAGGTATGTGCTACCACACTTAGCTCCATTGAGGCTCTTAATTTTATTGACAGTATCCTTTGAAGGGCAGAAATTATTAATTTTCATAAAATATGGATCATCCATCTTTTTGTTTCATAGGTTGTGCTAGATGTTAGTTCATATTGTTTTTGCTATAAGAATTGGTATTTTTAAAAATAAAAGAACAAAAATTATTTTTGTTGTCATAGTATGGAAAGAATATTGACTGATAAGAATTTAACTGGTATCTTTTGAATGTGATAATTCACATGTTACTGTAAGAAACTTTCTGGTAGATTACATTGAATTTTTCATGTAAATCATAATTGCTTGAAAATGTAATTTTGTTTTTTGCCAATCTGCCTGTTTTTATTTCTCTTTTTTTGCTTTACTTCAATAACTGAAATTCCCAGAAAAATACTGAATGGAAAGGTGAGAGTAGATTTCCTACATTTCTGGATAATTGGGGAAAAGCATGCCTGTCCTTCATTGACATATTGCATCAGCTTGAGGTATTTTTTAAGTCCGTTTATTGAATCAGGGCATTTACTTTTATTCTCAGTTTGCTGAGAGTTTACAAAATAGGTATTGGATCTAGTCAGACATTTCTGTGACCCCTGAGATGATTATATAGTTTTAGGTTTTTAGTGTGTAAATACAGTTGATTATATATTACATTTTCATTCCTGGATAAAATCTACAAGGTAATGTTTTGGGATATGTGGCACATTACTTGATTCAATTCATTGAAATTTTGCTCAGCTTTTAGCTTATATTGATAAGAGATTTGCTCATTTCTTTACTTACTGTGCTGGAAAATGTTCTTTTCTCTTTATTTTTCTTAAGGTGTACAAATAGAATTAAGTGTGATTTGGAGGGAATCTAGATTTTTCTCTGTGGGAAGGTTTTTAACTGTAAAATCAATTTCTGCATTAGATATAGGACTATTCAGATAATGTATTGCATCTATAGAACTTTGTTAGTTTATGCCTCTTGAAACATGTTCATTTCATTTAAATTGTCACATTTATTTGTACAAAATTACTCACAATATACTTTATTTCATTATATTTAGAGATTATCTTGTGTTTTGATCATTGCTATCTTTCCTGTTATTGATAATTTGTGTCTTCTTTTTTTCATTCCTGATCATTGTGGTTAGATGTTTATCAGTATTATAGATCTCACAGAAGCTCTTAGCTTCATCAATTTTCTTTTTCTTTTTCTTTTCTTTTTTTTTGGTGGAACCAGGGATTGAACTCAGGTCCTTGTGCTTGCCAGGAAAGCGGTTATTCCACTGAGCCATCTCCCTGGCCCCTCAATTTTCCGTTTTTGTTTTTTTTTTTTACTTTATTATTTTCCACTCCTGTCTATATTATTTCTTATCTTCTGTTTATATTGGGTTTAGTTTGCTCTTGTTTTTCTGGGTTTTTTTGGTAGATGTCATTGGCTAGATGTGGATGTGGTGCTACACAGTTTTACCCAGTACTGTTTCAGTGGCGCCCCATAAAGTCTGATATGTAGCATTTTCAAGTTCTTTTTTGATTTCTTTCTTTGACCCCATTCCCATTTATCTTTCCAGTGTTCCTCTCCCTGGATTCAGGTAACTTCACCCCTGTATGTGCTAGCTAGTACTCACTCTGCTGAATGTGTAAGGGGGACCTCTTCAGAAAGCTGGCACACTCTCCCTCTGCATCCCTCCCTGTCTTGTCAGCTCTCCTGTCCCCTAACAAGGACTCAAAGCTGGACATACGCAACTCAAAGGAGGAAAAGTCCAGTTTTGCCCATGGTTTTGGTCTACAGGCTTTGTGTCAGGAACATCATAGACAAAGGGCTTGGTGGAACAAAGTAACATATTCCAATGTGGCTGGGGCAGAGTCCAGAGAAAGAAGAGTGTGAGGAGAAACATCCTTCCCTTCCAAGGTACAGGCTCAGCCTCTTTCCTTCTGCTGGCCAGCTACCCCATCTGCTTCCAGTTCATACAGCTGTGTCACACAGCCTAGCTACCTGGTCACCTTCCAGGAATTTTTTCAAACTAGTTATTAATTAAGAGAAATTGGTATTTCCTCCTGCTGAGAGCTCTGCTTTCCATTCTCCTTTTCTCTTGACTTACATAGTGGAAGCCTGCCTGGGTTCTCCTTATGAGCCAGAGTGTACACTACATTACACCTTCTGTCTTAAAAACTGGTGCTGTGTGTATTTTCCTTAGTGTGTTGGTTGGTTAAGAGTGTAAATCTGTTTACAATGTAGTGCTTAATAGTAAAGCCAATGTACTGTGTTATTAAAAGCAGTATAAACTGAAATGGTAAAGGATAAGAAGCAAAATATGAGCATTTTCCCTGAAATAAGGGTAAATTTTCTATAAAGCTTTAGCAAGTCTCATGCCTTCATATATGTGTGCGTTGGGTTGTGATGAGAAAGACACTCTCATGGTCATGGCCATGGTCAGAATACTTTAAGGAACACTGTGATGGGCTCATCATGGTCTAGTAGAGACAGGAACATGTAACAAGTCTCTACCACTGCACTGAAGGAAAACCACTGAAGGATCAGAGGAAAACCATCTTTATTCCACATTACCCATCTGAAAACTCTTCATAATATCCTGTAAAGCTGTCTGGGATTCTCTGTCATGATGTCCAGCAATAGGTTGTGTGCCCTCAAATTGAACTAGATCTATAATTCAGTTAAAAAGCACAGTGACCATCTGGGTGTGTCCTAGGTACTGTGTATGTTAAGTAGGAAGTACCAGCTGGAGGGAGAGGGCAGTCCCACCTGCCCAGAGCTGGAACGTATCTGGCTACTACAGGAGCAGAAAGTGAGGTCTGAGGAAGTTCTCAGAACAGAGAGGACTCGGAATCTGAAGATAAAAGGAAGTGTGTTGGAGCGGTTATTTGACGGAAAAGGTAGGGCCAGAGGTACAGAAGCTGAGATTTCAACTTTATTTCATTGATTCATTCAGCACACACACACACACACACACACACACATTTTATATCTTTGAGATATATTAATGAACAAAATTGATAAAATACCACCTCCATGGAGTTTATTATACATAGAGAAATAAAAATAAATAAGTAAAATACGTAAATAATTTGGTAAATGAACACACTGTTATGAACAAAAAAAATGCAGCAGAGGAAATGTGATTAGAAATGGGGCCGCCATTATGGCCATACCGCCCTGAACGCACATCTCCTCCGATCTCAGAAGCTAAGTAGGATCAGGCCCTGCCCGACCTGATTTTAAGTGAGAGATAATGGAATATACTTATAGTCTCAATGAAATAGTAATATACACATATTCTAGCAGACATTCTGCAATGATCCGAGCGTAATGTCACTTCTGCTTCACTGACCACTCTAGATGGTCGGTCCTTTGGGTGTGGCAAGGACATCGTGCGTTCCTAGGGAACCAACCAGCCATTCCTGAGAGCGAGGAGATGGGCAGAGACGCAGGCAGCCTCCACAAGGAGTTTCTAGGGCCATGGGACTTCTCCACTTGAAGGCGGAGTTTCACCCTGTGGTTTGGGTTTTGCTCTTGGCTTCTCTTCCATGGCATGTCCACAGCCAGCAAAGAGTGAGGCACAGCTGAGGATGTCAGACCGCGGTCCTGGAAACCAGTGTGACACTGCCGCTGGCCTTGTCTTCGGGCCCCATCAGAGCTGCAGGAGGGCAGCCATACTCTTAGCTGCCACAGTTTGGACAGCAGCCCCGCTAGGTGTTTTCCTTTCCTTTTAACGTGTAAGACAGCTCCGAGAACCGAGCACTCGTCCTGATAACTCGGTTTCTCTATCTTTCCACGTTGGAACAGGCTGGTGACCGGTTACAGTTTTTGTGTTTTGGACTAGATCCCGCCGTGGCCCCCTCCCGCATGATCACAGAGGCAGGGCCCACTTGGCCGGCAGAGCCGCGCATCGCCCAGCAGGGACGCGCGCGCGCCCGGCGCCTCAGGTTGCGCATCTGGTGCCGGAGCGCGCCCCGCGCAGTGCCCGCCGCGACGGTGGCGAGGGCTGGCGCTCCCAAGCTTGCCGGACGCCGTTTCCCCGCGCGGGGGCACCAGAGCCCTCGGAAGTGTTAGGCACTGCAGTGCATTTTCCCAGTTCCCTTTTAAATGACTGCGGAAAAGCAGGCTCTGGGATCCTCAAATGGGAAGAAAGATTCTCAGACTATGCTTGCGATACCCGCAGCCACCATTTAACAGCGCCCGCAGAGCAGTTACGGTTTGACACCCGACCCTCCCGGACCGCCTCCTTTGTCCCCCGTGGGACCCCAGGCTCTGCCCGCTCCGGGCTTCTCCTTAGCTGGATGCAGGTTGCGCTCCTGGCAGCGCGGGCGCAGGGCACGCGTCCGCGCACACTCGCGCACACCGCACGCGCGCAAGGTACGGCCGGGGAGCCAGGGCTCGCGTGCCCGCGTGGGGGTGGGCAGCGCTGGGAGAGCGAGCAGCTGCGAGCATGGAATGGCTGCGAGTAGCCAGGTTAGAGCAGGAGAGAAAATGACGCGGCTCCGCACCCCGGACAGGCCGGGACGCCCGGCGCAGTAGCCCAGTCCGCACCAGGCGCGCACCTTGCCCTCACGCGTCTCCATTTCGCGGGCGTGTGATGGCACAAAAGGACAAGAAAAAGACCCACGCAGACAGTTAAGTTGGGTGTGGACACTCCCCTTCTTCTCCACAAGCACCCAAGGAAGATCCTCCCCAAAATCGATCCCCAAAGAGGTAGCTTAGAAAGGGGGCAGTGACCTTTGGCTGCCAACGCAAAGTACGTTTTGGCGTTTACAGTGTTATTTATGTGGGGCTAGCTCCCACCTCTTTTAGGTAGGGAGGAAAAGGAGAACTCAGTAGGGAGGGCTAGGAAAGGGAGGTTCCTATAATAAGAATCGGCGCATTTTTCAGAGCCGAACCAAACCCAGTTTCCATTTCAAAAAGGGTGACAGTCTCTACTGCAGGGGCAGAAGAGACCTCCGTTTGAACCAGAGGCCGGGAGGCTTCGAGAGGCAGAGCGGTCCATCCCAGAGGTACCTGGCTCTCAATGCACACACGCACGCACGCACGCGCGCGCGTGTCCACATAGTCGGGGTGTGTGCGCGTGTGTGAACTCCCACATGCTGCTGCTGTCTGCTCGCGGCCAGTGGCACTGCACTGAAACCGCCTCCTCCCCGCTCGCCCCCAGATTCCCTCCCCTCCCCGTTGCTTTTGTCTGGAGGGTGTTATGCGTTTGTGTGTGTATGAGCGTGTGTGTTTTTGGATTTCAGACTAATTTTCTGGAGTTTCTGCCCCTGCTCTGCGTCAGCCCTCACGTCACTTCGCCAGCAGTAGCAGAGGCGGCGGCGGCGGCTCCCGGAATTGGGTTGGAGCCGGAGCCGGAGCCAGAGCCAGAGCCGGAGCCGGAGCCTCGCCGCTCCTTCTCGCGTGCGCTGCGCTCCGAGCCCGCGGCAGGAGGAGCCCAGACCCGGGCGCGGAGCCGGGTGAGCCGCGCGGACTGCGCCCTTCGTTGCCTCGGCCCTCGCGGTGCCCCTGGGTGGCCGCAGCTGCTTCCCAGGTGGGACGCGCCGCGCCACCTGCCCGCGCCCTCCGCTCCCGTGGCCGTGGTGGATTCTGCAGCATCATTGGGGGCTCCGTCACGGAGCCAGAGCAGCAGGCAGTCTGCGTGTTCCTTTATTTAGAGTCCTTTGCCTGGCCTGTGCCATGGAATCTTGTCCCGGGGACCCTGACCTTACCTCTCTTCCCTCGGCCTCAGTTTTGGGGATGGTGGGCACACTGGTGGCCCCAGCGGCATCAGCGCCATCCGTGGGGCCAGTTGATTCCCAGGCCAGAGCCCAGCTCGCATCCGTCCACAGTATTCTGTCTAGGTCGGGGTGGGGGTGAGCGAGGAGGGAGTGTGTCCCGGTTTGTGGTACTTGGGGTCCTGCACTTGGTCTTATGTGTTTCTGTTTGTCCTCAGCCCGAGGTGCGTGCCGGATCCCCGTGCGCGTCTAGCCAGGAGTCTGCGCCTAGAGCGTCCGTCCCCTGCGCGGAGGGCCGGTCCCGGCGTGCTAACCATGCGTCTGCGACCAAGGCCGAGCTCCGAGCGGCGTTAGCGCCCTCTGCGAAGCGCCCCGCCATGCCCCAGCCACTGTGAACCTTGCTGCCCGCCCAGATACACTCAACCCGGGACGAGATTTGGACACCCTGGACTCTGAGCGCGCCTGCAACAAACACAGAAGCGTCCGAAGAGCAGAAAGCACAGGAAGGCCTCCCCCAGTCGGGTTGGCAGGGAAAGCCGGCAGGTGCGAAGCGTGGACTCACACCCGGGCTAGCACTGGCGACTAAGGATGTTGAGCTGGACGAGGTGGCATGGACCCGCCATGGCGCGGCTTTGGGGCTTCTGCTGGCTGGTGGTGGGCTGCTGGAGGTCCACTCTCGCCTGTCCACAGTCCTGCCAATGCAGTGCCTCTCGGATTTGGTGCAGCGACCCTTCTCCTGGCATCATGGCATTCCCGAGGTTGGAGCCTAACAGTGCAGACCCTGAGAACATCACGGAAATGTGAGTTTCTGGTGCTCTTCCTCCTCTTTTCTTACTTCGACCCTAGGATTTAAGCTGGCCAGGCATACATCCTGGATGCAAATGCTGTTCCAAATGTATGGAGAAGTCAGAAAGCAGAAATGTAGGCCGGGGCATCTGTCAGTTGCTTGTTTCAGTGGCTTGAGGCTGCTAGGACAAGGAGAAGCTTGACAGTCTCACATGTATCTATATGCCAATAATACAAACATATGTGTATTTTCGTTGTGGGAAAGAATTCTACGTGCATTTTATATTCCACAGATCTGCTGAGTATGCGGTAGGCTTTTCACACACAATAGCCTGGTTTGGGCATTTTCACTTCATAAAATGCTGTTAGGAGAAGTTCCAGTAATATTTACTAGAAAGTAGGCTAAAATAATTAACTTTAGAAGTCAGTTGAAAGGAAGGAAAGTCTCCCTTGACATCTTTTCCTGAGGTTCAGAGTCAACTAGTTTCCCTTTTTATCTATCTATCAGATTTTGTTTTGGAGATTGTATCCAGAGATAGCCCTGAAAGTGATTTCTTAGTAACAGGAGCAGTTCTGAGTGTTGAAATGCACTCACTCAAGAGAAAATGTGGTCCTTGGCAGCCTGAAAGCCCAGTCTGATTTAATTTGGACTTGACTTCCCAGAGATACAATTTTGAGACCATTTGGGTTATGACTCTTAACTGACCATTGAGTGCCATCTCAGGACTAGGTTGACAGTAAGACAGTGTGTAGGCCCTGGTGAATGGTGGCACACAGCCTTGGGCCCCTGTGTCCCCCAAGGTGATGTAACTTGCTCTTGTTTGATGGAGAAAGAGGTCTGTGTATCTCTGTGCTCTCCTCTGAAGGCCTAGTGACAAATACATTACCAAGCAAGAATTCGCTGTCTGGTTTCTGGTGTTTCTAGGTCACCTCTGAGAAGGTGTTGCATTTTTCTGTCTTAAGAACTTTGCCACTTCATGCATTTCGTGAACATGTGGTTGTATTCACCTGTGGAAAGAATTACAAGGCAAAGTTTCCCCTGGTTTTTTGACAGTGTTTGACACTGAGGTAGGAAGCCCTGCCAGTCGGGCTTGGGCTGTGGCCTTCCGGTTGGCGAGTGCGCATGCTTTTACTACCCCCACAGAAAATGCACAGCCGTATTTCCACCAGCGTAGTTCATGGAGATAACCCGTTTTTTTCTGTAAGTAGGAGACCTTCCTTGTCTTTGTTGCTGTTCTGCTGTGATGCTCAAGTTGTGAGGCTCGGAAGGAGAAAATGGCAACAAAACTGAGGGGAACAGGCTAGACTGGCATAGCTGAGACTTGCCGGAGCAGCTGCCCATGGGGCTCTGTGCAGGATGCCAGGTTCCCAGTGTTTTTGGCTAGGAAAGCAGCAGTGGATAGAAGAGGAAAGGTGGGTAGAGCCTCAGTTGTGTTGGCCTTGGGCAGGGCAGGTCGAAGCTCAGCAGGCTGGACCTGAGAGTCGGTGGTCTTTTTTGTCAGAATCTGTCTTTTTTATGAGGTGGTGCCAGCCAGTAGTCTGATGGAGGAGGCTGTGGAATTTGGGGCCCTTCAGACTGCTTGCAGACCACGGGGAGGGTATAGATACAGTTAAATAGGGGGATTTTTCTCTTCCTGATTGTTTTTTAAAGTCTATAGTAGATGACAGACATATAATATAAAAGAAGTAAGATATAGTTGATGATTTTCACTTTACTATTTTAATGCCTGGCTAAGAAAAACAATAAAACAACCTTTAAATTTTAAAAAATATTATTTAAAATCTTCAATGTCTTAGTTGTTTGATATATATAGAGCCTACCTGCTGCCTTATTTGGAACAAGCTTTCTTGTATCTGACAATTGTTGCTACTTTGGTATCTGACGGCAAATTCCTATCGTCAGAATTTTTTAAATGGATTTTTAAAATATTAACCTAAGTATTTGTCCTTGTCACCCATTTTGTCACCACACTCCCAGTTTCTACTGTTATTTTCTTTTTTTTCCTGATTTAAAAACCCAGTATATTCTGGGGTGCTGGGAGGGCTTTAGGGCTGCATGCTCAGAATGGGAGTTTGGAGATGACACTAACCAGGCTGGTAGATAAGAGGTCTGCTAAGGCGCATCTGTCTACTTGTTCCTTAGCTGTGCTCAAGCCCGGACCTGGTGTCCCAGTGTCTGTCTGTGAAACTTGTCATAACACTTGCTTGGGAAACCATCACGTAGCTATTTTGAATTCTGCCTTTTTGATCTTACAACATCAATAGATGGACTTGCTTCACTCTCTTCCTTATAAACTCCTATCTGTGCTTTTGCTTACATTAATATTTGTTTCAGTAACTTTGAGATTTTTGTTCAGTGACTATCGGCTACAGTTGGAACAAAATCACACATTTTTAATAGTTTTTTTCTTTGATCCAGGGTGAACTCTAAAAAAAGTTTTAATTTTTGGATATGTAGTGAAGTTACATGTTTCTATTTTTTGATAACAAGAATAATGTACAAAACCTGTCTCCAAAACTTGCTAAAGCAACAAATCAAACATAGTGCATCTTCTGATATTTATAAATTAAATCATTGTGTCCCAGAGCTCAAAGGGGGCTAGTGGGAGAACATTTTAAAAAATATATATGCATACATGAACTTAACAGCTGGATATTTTTATGCTTTCATGTATATTCCAAGTTAAGATGATGTACTATTGATAAAGTCATGACAAATTGTCTTATTAAAAATCTTCTCATCAGAATATTGGCTTCTATCCTTTACCTACTGAGGTGTCATGACTAGTGCTTTCTATTTCTTTCTATAGTCAAGTTATGCCTGCTCATTACCACACTGCTGAATGGTCACTCCAGATATTTTCAATTAGTTATACCACAGCAGTGTTAAATTAAGTTGAAAACCAATGCCAGTGTCACGTAGAAGTGGAATGTGAGTGGAGTGGGCTGTTGCAATTATGTAACTTGGCATTTAAGTCTCAGTTATATCAAGTGCCAAAGTGCATGGCAAAGGGCAAATTCTGTCTCACCCAGGTGGTAAAAGGCAGGGTTAAAATAAAGTGGGGAGGATTTTCCATTGTACAGTTCAATAGTGTTAGCTATACCTCCCTTGCTGTGGTAAGGTATGGATTTTTACATTGTCCACATCTTTTGAAGGCCAGCAGGGGTCTTTTTCTGAATTGCATGGGTGGGGTAATATTGGTAAACGAGTCTGATGTATTTTGGCACAGCTCAGACAGAATTTGCAGCTTCTCCTGTCAGAGCATTTATGCGCAGCTTATTGTTGGCTTGGTTAAGCAGCTGTGATGTCATACTATTAATACATTGATTTTGGCCCTCTCACCTTCAGAAGCTTTGCCATCACAATTAATTGTACTGTACTTTTAAAATCCTGGCATTCACTAGAATTCAGTGAAAGGCATCAGTCTTTATTTCTCTGATATTCTCATCTTCTCCTCTGGGGATTCTGGAATTTGGATTGTGCTTTTCCTGCATTTAAGAACCATGCATTTACATTTTGAGTGTGGTTACATAAGCCACACTGGACTTGTTAATAAATAAAGCAGTCTAATTTACATCATTCATTATTTAGCACAGTTTGCAGGCTGGAGCTGAAAGCACACCATCTTCATGGCAGAGGTATTTAGAAGCTTCAGCTTGGCACATGCATCTGGAGGCTTGTAGCTCTACACCTCCAATCCCTGCAATATGGAGAGTTTTGTTGCACTGGGTAAAATAATGGAAAAGCCCCACGACCCTGCTGACCCCGTTTTCCTCCCTCTCCCCCTTCCATCACCCATCACTGACTGTACAGGAAAATGTGTTTGATTTTTTTCTTCTCTGAAAAGTGATATTTCCTTGTGGGAATTCAGAGAGCTAGTGTTAAGAGAAGTGCCTGGGTCATATGTTATTACAAGCAAGTAATGGCAGGTTAAGATGCTGTGGCCACGGCTTTCTTCTGCTGAGTGTAGGCCTGTTCAGGGCCATTCTCTGTCTCTACCCCATAAACCTTTGTTGGGTCTGTTTCAATATTCCCTTGTGAAGACATTTGCTAAGCTGAAGACTTGGCCATAGAGCTGAGTTGAAGTCTATGGTCTGTATGATCTCTTTGAGTATATCTAGGTCAGAGGAGTATACAGTCTAGAGTTTTTGTTTAGCTGGGGAAGGGAAATTGAATTTCTTTTTGTTTCCTTTTTTTATTGCCTTGGATACTAAGCAAGTGCCTTGGCTTTAACTCTTTGCTTATCTTGCCCATAAGGGAAAGAAACCATATCAAACCATTATTAAATATCATTCAGTGGCATTATCCTTCCAACTAATTTGACTCTTGCACTTCTCTAAGACATTCTCATTAGTTCAGAATCTGTAAGGTAGCATGTGGATTGAATCTGCTGCCCCTGGGAGCAAATGTCAGTATGTAGTCTTTCTCAATGCTGTAAGCCAATAAGAAGATTTGGAGAAAAGGCATTGAAGCAAAGCAAACTTCTTCCTTGCTGGATGTGTGATGCGTGATGTGTGATGTGTGAGGTGTGTATGTGTGATATGTATGTGAGAGAGAGAGAGAGAGAGAGAGAGAGAGAGAGAGAGAGAGCTGAACCTTGGCTTATTAATAGTTGATTGATCACTTTCCTAAACTACTTGGTCAAGCTATTTTAAAACATACATCCCACCCTCCAGTCCCAAATGGCAGCGATCTGAGCCCTGCAGTGGCTTGATAATTTTAGCTCTGCATTTGATCACTAATCAATCTCCATTTTAAAGAGCAAAGATCCCACAGAATCAGGGTGCCTTCTCACCACTTACCTTACTCTCTGGAGTATCCAGGGACCTGGGAAGTCATAAATATTGATCTAGGAACTGAATGAGAGAATTCTCCTGAACTTATAAAACCTTCAGAAAAGAAAAGTGGTGCACAGATAATAAGTTCTTACTTTATATGTTTCTGAGAATAAATAGATGAGCACCTCCTGGAAAACTGAAGATTTGAGAGTGTATTCCTAAGTCACACTAACCGGTTACCTTGTTGTAAAACAGCCCATAGCTGCTGGAGCCTCAGCTTACCAAATGTAAGCTGAAAGTTTGGATGTGATACCTGGAGGAGTTGCTCCTGGCTCTGAGTTTCTACAGTGCATCAGTTAGGGAGCCCAGTGGTTCCCTCATCAACTAGGAAAGACAGGGATGGCGTCCAGCGCTCCAAGGCAGCAGCACAGGGACCTGAGGATCTCTGGCATCAGGGTGTGGGCATGTTTGCAGTGCTGCCATGAGGTCCCCCAATCTGTGTCTTTGTAAATAGGAGCTGCTAACGAGGCCGGTGGTGGTAGCTTTGGGGTGATGAGCCCAAGGTCCCTGGGTCAGTGTTCAGAAGGGTCCCTTCATCTTTGCAAAAAATCCAGGGAAGCAAAGACCTTGCCAGAGATGCAACTCATCAGAGGCCTGGAGGGGACTGGAAACCCTTTCTTGGAATATCCTAGTGAATTGTCTGCCTTACCACGAACCCCCTCTGCTTCCCATCCTTAGCCTGAGCAGCTGGCTCCAGCACTCAGTGAGAAATATCAGCAGGAGAAAGACAAGTTTAGGATGACTAACCCGTGCTAACTGCCTCTCTAGGAGACAAAGTAATTGAAAAGTGCAGGAGCTATTTGTCTCAAAGCAGAGCCTTATCTTTGCATAACAAAGGACTCTTTGGGTTGAGTTTACTATTTTTTAAAAAAGATTCAAATGTTCCTCCTCTTTAGGGAATTCATAAGCTAAAGTTGGGCAGTAGAGGGAAGTCGTGGAACGCAGCAGGACAAAGAAACTCACAGTGCTTCCTGTGAAGTCCGCTAGCTCTTAGGAAATACCTGTGCCAGACCCCCACCCCCACCCGGCATCCCAAATGGCCTAAGATTGACACCAGAGCCAGTGAATAAAATCCAGAAATCAATCACTAGCCACTCTGTGTGCATTCTCCATGTATTTTTCCAGTAAGAGCCCACTTCTGATACATAGCTATGTTTTCACACCAGGGGTCTCCTCTGGGACCTGAAAGGTATTTTGAAGTCATCTGCTTATTTATTTGTGGTACCAGGAATTGAACTGAGGGCCTTCACACTGAGAATTACCCCAAGCCCTTATGTTTTAATTTTTGAAACAGGGTCTTGCTAAGCCCCTGTGTCGGCTGGGCTTGGCTTGAAGTTGTGATCCTCCTGCCTCAGCCTCTCAGTGTTGGAAGTATAGATGTACCTCACCCTGCCCACCTAGACATCTGTTTATTTGGGTTTAACCCCTCCCGCTGCAGCAGGTGGGGTAGTTGTGACAAGCTCTGAGGGACTGTCTGGCTGATTAGTTTGCCTGGCTGCTCTGGTCCAGCAAAGTATAGTGGGGGCAGGACACTTTCTAGTGTCTCACACAGTGCTGGTTTGCTCAACCTGTTGCCCTGCCTGGGCCTCCAGTGCCCAGTGATCCTAGTTGATGTTTGTTTATAGATTAGACATGATGGCCAGCAAAGGAGGTGGCCTGAACCCTCTTCACATTCTTCCTCTTGGTGAAATCTGCCCATTCCCTTCTCTTGCAGTCTGTGATGGAGAATACTGAGAATAAAAATCTATGCACCACTTAGCGGTTACCCCTCTTCTTTTTTTAATGCAAATAGGGGCTGATTCAATCATTTAGCACATTGTCCTGTTCTGTAATCTTTGTTTCTCCAGAATTGTCTACACAAATATACAAACACATACTAGAAAGACTTTTGTGTGTGTGTCATGGGCCTGTGAAAATAGAAATCTGTGACAAACTCTGCTGTGTTGTTTTCAATTTGATATCTTAATTATAAATATTTTTCTGCTAAGGATTTGCCTCCTTCACTACTTATTAATGTTGTTTTTGTCATTCTGGCCAGGCTCTCTTGGCCAGGATCTAATGGGATATCTTCTCTGGGTAAAGTTACGTATGTGTTAGTGTGTTGGCCTTGTAGCAGCATAGCTACTTCTGAGAGATCCACTGAGTCTATCTTCTGATCAGCTTTCAATGCAAATGGAAAATATAATTTAAACCAAAATGTATTGACATTTTAGGTTTCAGCATCTGAAATATGGTGCAGTTTAGAAAGAAGCTCTTCTAAAGTGTAAGCTTTTCACAGTGGCTCTTTCTGCTGCCTGCACCCAGGTCTGTGTCCAGTTCTTGCTCACTGGTCCAGCTGCCTCCTGCCCCTGCCTGGAAATGTGTGTGCAGGGCTAGAACATGCTGGGCAAGGGAGTTTAACATGATGACTTCAGAGGTCCCTGGTGAGGTACAATTTAAAAAAATAAAAATGAAATCAATGAAATCAAACCAACCACCCCTCTCAATACAACAACTCAACAAACTAGGATACTCTTCAGTTTCTTGAGACTTGGCAGCATCGCTTCCTGGTTGTGTCTCCTGTGATCCAAGCCTGTGTGTCCGTAAGTTCATGCACTGGCACTTGATTCCCAGTGTGGTGGAACTGGAAGGTGTGGTGTCCGGTCCTGCAGGGTCATCAGGAATAGGGTGAGAGCCCTTATGAAATAGGCCCATCTGGCAGCACTTGCTTGAGCTTTCTTCCACTTGAGGGCACACGGAAGCTGCCATCTGTGAGAAATGGGTGCTCACCAGACACCAGATCTGCTTTTGCCTTATCCACCTGCCTCTTGCTTATGAGACAGGCCTTCCTGTTGTCTCTGAATTATGGGGTCTGAGGGGATTTGTTATAACAGCTGGAACAGATGAAGACACCTGGGTTTGGTTCTTATAGTGACTGTTCAGTGTGTTCTGCTTCTCATTCCTCCTCACTGCCCATAGCACATATGCAAACACATGCACACACACAACACAACACAACACAAACACACACGATACACACAGACACACACAGACACAGACACAGACACAGACACACACACACACACACACACACTATATGGAGCTGTTTGAGTGTAAAGCCCCCTTGATGACTGTGAAGAAATCTGGGGTTGTTTATACTTTTTGGGTGGTGAGCCATGGGAGGCCACCATTGTTTCAGAGGAACCTGGGCTGTATGAGGTTAACACAGATACAGTGGTGACACAGGATAGGAAGTTGGCCTAACTGGAAGGGGCCCAGGTGGGAGGGTAGGATGTGGGGTCTTCCATGGTTTGGGTGTGCCAGATGTGTGGTCCCTAATGTGCTGGCTCTGGGGTGGATGGTGATGCTCTTCTGAGGTAGGTCCTGATTAGGGAGAGTTGGTCATGAGGCTCACTTTGGAATGAGGCAAATCTTGAGGAACTGGATTAGAACAGGCTGTTGTAAAGTCAGCCTCTCCTGCCACCATCTTACACCATGCTCATTGCATGTGAGCAGTTCCCAGCCCTAGGTGGCAGTCCCCCAACTGAGGCTTGTTGTTTTCTGTGTGAGATAAGTTTTGATTCTTGGCTGTCCCTACTCGAGTTGCCCTAGAGTGAGCTAGAGCAGTCTGCAGCTGATCTTGGCTTTTAGTGCCATGGAAGGGCAGGAGACCCTCTGAGCTGCCCCTTGGCACAATATTGCTGTTAAAAATCTTATCCTCCTAAGGTACTTTCTACTGACAACTTTCTCTTTCTCACCTTTACCTGCAGTTCCTTTGACTGATACTGGCATTGGAATAGGCCTGCTATGTCTCCTCCATGAGGCCCAAGTTTTCTTCTCACACTTACTCACCCTCCTTCCACCCCTCATTCATCACTGCCCTTTCCTTGACCCATTTGAAGCCAGATGTCAGAAGTCTGATTACGAGATGAGTACAGATTCATTAGATCTGTTTCCTCGCTTCCTAATCCATCTCCATCCACTCCTTCACCCAATTCACACTGCCACAGTCACAAACACCTCCAAGGGTCATGTTCCTCTGTCTAAATCTTACTTGACTTCCTAGCAGAAGGTGGTCTCACTCTTCCTCTCTTCCCAGAGCACCCTTCTCCTCTGTCTTAATGCCACCACACCTGTTTTGTTTCCCCATCTTTCTTGTGGGGTTCCCTTTACACTGCTCCTCCTTTCCAAGTCAATATCCCTGAACTTTCTGTTCTCTGGCTGCATCTTTGGTTGCCTTCTTTATCCTAACAATGTCTTAATCTGTGTTTCTATCAACATCCAGGGTGACCTTTGACCCACATACTTCCAGCTGTCAGTTGAACACCCTTCCTGGCTATGGGATGCTGAATCACACTGAACATTTGCAAATTAAATTCCCAGGTCTATTTCTAGTGCTCTGATGGCCTCATGGTACATTCAGTGACACAGGCCAGACACCTGGACTCCTTGGTCTCTTTAACCATGATAGTCATTCACTTAGGAAATGCTGCAGTTCTCTTTCCTAAGCATTTCTTGTATTTGTTTACTTTTAACAATTTCTACTGCCTATTTCTTCTTTCTTTCTTCAGATGTTGGTTGGGGTCTTCCTATGTCAGGTACTGTGCTGACATAGAGATATGGTGAGAAAGACTGACCTGGTTTCTTTTCATCAAGATGATAATCAGGGGAGGGAATGAAGATCATCTAAATTCTTTGCTTTTTTCTACTTTTTTGGTACAGGGTCTCACTATGCATGCAGCCCACATTCATAGTGATCTTCCTGCTTTTTGCCTCCCATGTGCTGGGATTACAGGCGCGCGCCACCATGCCCAGATTGCATCGCCAGCTCAGCGCACCCGAAGGCAGGGCAGGCGCGGCTTGGGGAACCAAGGATTGAACACTGGTCCCTGTGCTTACTTAAGCAAGCGCTTAGTCCGCTGAGCTATACCACCGGCCCTCATCTAAATTCTTTTTTTTTTTTTTTTTGTATTTTAGTAAGGGTCACAGGGTCTATAGAGTCTCACTACATAGATTGGACTCATAGTGATTTTTCTGTTTTCAGCCTTCCAGACAGCTGGGATTACAGGTGCATGCCACGTTGTAATCCCAATCTTGTCTCATTGTGCCCAAGGGGTGGGGTGGGATGGGCATGGCATGCCAGGGATGGTACCCAGCCCCTGTATCTGCTTAAGCAGGTGCTTCAATCCACTGAGCTATTTGGCTGGCCCAAAATTGGGGGAGGATTCTTTAGGGTTTTTTTTTGGCTAGTTCAGGTTGCCTTAAGGGTGGGTCTGGTGTGGTTGTGGAGCGGGGAAGTGATCTGCAATCCGCTGCACCTGACTGCATTTGCCCAAGTGGCACTTTAAACAACTGAGCTACCCGGCAAGCCGCACCACCCCATCTAAGTTTTTATGTGAAAATAATTTAATGATACCACTGTAGTCTTCATCCAGAACACTGCCACAGTTCTCTTGTTTTCAGCCTTGCATTTAGTCTGGTCCTCTTTACTGATTGTCACCTGTTAGCAAGAGTGATCTTTTAAAATATCGAACTTACCATGTCACTGTTTGTAATTGCCCTGGACTTCCACATGTCTCTCAAGGTAAAGACTAGAATTACAGATCTTTTTCTTTTATTTTTCTAAAACCATAAATCCAGGTTGCCATTGTATTGCAGTAGAAAGCAGTATACAGCTCTTACATGGAACAGAATACACAGAGCAGCAAAACAGTCTCTTTGTACACCCACAGGTCTATAAAGGAGAATGAATTATAGCTGGAAGCTTGCTTGGTGATCTTGGAATTAGAGCTGGGCATTTAATGCTGCATTTAAAGTGTTCCCTGACATGAAGCTGAGCTTGCCCGAGGCATCCATCTTTATGATGGCGGAGTTGTCACAAAGGGAACATGGAGCTTGAAGGACTTGGCTGGACTTGTGTCCCTGCGTGGGCCTCCTTTTCTCTCCCTTCTTCACTGCATGTGCCTTATCCACACAATCTTTCTCTGGAAAGGTAGGGGCATCCAGCCACACTTTCTCATGCAGAGAGCCTTCAGATTGTGTAGAGTGATTTGTGTATCTTTTCTCTGAAGGGCATTCGGGTATGGGATTTTATCAGTAATTAACTTTTTCAAAAAGTAATGTTGCACCTTGATAGGAAATGAAAACAAAGTAAGTGTGGTGGTGCATACCAGTCGTTCCAGCTACTCCGGAGGCCGAGTCAGGAGAATTGAATGTCTGCAGCAAACTTGGGTGACTTACTCTGACCCTGAGCCAAATATTTCAAAAAGTGGAAGGGATTATAGTTATACCTCAGTGCTCCTAGACCCCAAGACAAAACCAAACAAAAGCCAAACCAGAATCCCATACGTATACACAAATGCAAATGGTATAAAGGAAAAATTGGTTCTCCCATTATAACTCAAACTTGATCCCTCAGTCCTTCTCTCCATTAGCAACAGCTGATTCTACTTGCGTGTCACCCGGAGAAGCAGTGTGCTTACACACATAGCGCACATGTGGCTATTTTTTGTCTCTAGGGAAGTGAGAAGGTGCCTCAGTCACTGTCACACAGCCTAATGTTCCCGCATGGGCATATGCATGCGGAGCGTGTTTTCTTCGTAGTAATGCAGTAGATAGACTGCTTTATTTAACCAGGCTCTTACTAAACAATTTATGAGAAAAAATTAATCCTACAGAGCTTTAGGAGGTAAAGATGTAGTATTAGTATGTAAATGGATGGCCTGATTACTGGAATGAAATAGACCCGCTAGCACAGAACTTGGTGTGCAACCTGTTGGGCATGTAAGTGATTTTACATTTAAAAAGAGATCCTAGAATTTAAATTTCAGGGGCATTTAGCACACAGTTGTGATTTGGATGGATATTTCCAAGTTGTCTTACACGAGAGGTCACATCATTTCATTCTTCCACCAAAACTGGAAGGCACCTGTCCTTCCTTCCTTCCTTCCTTCCTTCCTTCCTTCCTTCCTTCCTTCCTTCCTTCCTTCCTTCCTTCCTTCCTTCCTTCCTTCCCTCCTCTCCTTCTCTCCTTCTTTCTTTGTATGATGGGTGTTGAACTCAGAACCTTGCACTTGGTAGGGAGGTGCTGGCCCTGATTTTCTTTAACTAACTCAATACTCCTCACGGTTCAACCTTTTGGTTCTTGTCTATCAGAATCCTGAGAAAGCGTCGCAGTTGTTTCACTTTGCAGTTTTGTAATCATGATCCACAGTGATCGCCTTTCACAAGTTTGTAAGTCATCTGTATTTCTTTTTCAGTGATTTACTTTGCCATGTGCCTTAAACATTTTCTTTTTCTGTTGGTTTGTGGTGGCCTTTTAAAAAATTCATTCAAAGCTGCCTTTTAACAGTGGAACAGTTGTCCTTTTCCTAACATTTTGTACATCTTCTGATGTCAGTGATGGATTATAATACCCATTCCTCCTCCTTCCCCCTTGTTTATCCTTTCCTCTTCTTATAAAGTACAATTAATTTTTTAAGAAAAAATAACATTTACTGTTTCCTTTATTGCACCTATAAGATAGATATAGCTAATAAGAGGCTTGCCTTTTCTCACTGTATGAACCAAGTTTCCTATATTTTTTCTACCATTTTAACTGTTTTGTGTTTTTACACTTAAAGTTTTATTCCACCTGGAGTTTTGAAATAAGAGAGGTGTTGTAGCAACTTTTAAATTATTTCTTTAAGGTAGCCAATCAGATTATTAGGTGTCTCAACACCATTAATATTCACTTCTGCATTTCTTGGTTAATTTGAGTGTTTATTATACAGTAGGCCACCCTTGCATTTGGGCCTGTTTGAGTATCTGTATTGCTACCTTAGTCTACTCCTATGCCAGTACTACACTTTTGCCTCCAAAACTTCTAAAGATTAGTGGGTTTTTGTTTCATTTTGGAGTATGAGTTTCATTTGTCAGTTTTGCTTTTAGAGTTTTCAGAATCATTTTTGGTTCTGAAATGGATGATGTTTTCCATGTGAATTCGTGGAGCTGCTGCCTAGCTTCCCCATTCTGGGCCTTCAGCCCTGACTTCTGCTCTCACTTCTCTTTCAGGCTTCTCCGGGGCTGTGCCCTGAGCTAGAACTCTTTGCTGTTGTGTTTCTTGTGGGGACTCCTACTTTTCCTTTGTGTCTCTCTTTCTGCTTTTCAGGATGTGGACTGTGACCCCAGGCAGCTCTGGTCCCTTAACACTGTGGCACACACCTGTCTGTACACACCACCACAGCAGACTGCACTAAGGCAGGCTGTACAGCCTTTGCAGAGCTCTGTCCTCGCAGTTGTGCAGTGTGCCAATTCTCCGAGTTGTGCAGGTGCACATGACATAGATGAGTGAATGCTGTCTCCACACGCTGTCTTTTAGAATTCCAAATCAGACTACTTATGACTTGGTCTCTGAACCACTGATACTTAAGTCCCTTGGCAGGACTCTTCTGAAGTTATCAGGCTGAGGTGTTTATGTATATAATTATCCTTTATGGAATTAAAATGCACAGTGATAGTTCACGCACAGTAAGAAGTCAGTGGAAAGGCCAAGCCTAGTGAGGTAGGCTTCCACCAGGAAAAGTGCCATGGAGGGAGGTGGGGAGGGTGTGGGCAAGCAATGTAGAAGGGGGGGTGATGCTCAACAACAGAAATAAACCCAGAGAAAAAGAACCATCCCAGGGTCATCTGATCTCCAGCCAACAAATGGGTCTAATGAGAAAGATTTGTGCTTCTCTGTCCTGTAATAGCTAATAATGGATAGTCCTGTGGATCAATTGCAGTTTTCCCTGTGACTGCATTTATGGTACTTCACATAAAATGTGGTGCAGGAGTGAGATTTCAAATGTGATTTATCCTTCTCGTAGTATGATAGTGGAGACTGTTTATTTCTCTCCAAGAACTAAGGTTTATAAAAAGATTAATGCAGCATCTCATATGTGCACTATTATGGCTTTGTAGTCCGCATGCATTAGGCTGATCTTATGAATGTTTAATAGAGCTTCCTTCATAATTATAATAATTAACACTATCAGGCATCTGAAAAATTTTGATAGTTATTTGCAAAATTGATAATAAAACAACTGACAGACATAAGAGATTGGAAGGCTTTTTAAAATAGAGTAGGGAAGTCTATAGGTGAACAGCTTGTGTTGAATAATCCAAAAAGATAATTCTCCCTCAAGATAAATAACTTCCATTTATTTATATTTACATAATGCAGTATGTTCATGATATGCATACAAATAAAAGTGTTTCAGGTTCCACATGTATTTTGACAGTGAAATTCTTTTAAAGTAACGGACATTATGAAATTAACTTATGGTATTTAACTCTCAGGAAAAAAGTCTAATTTTTGGTTGAGTCACAGGTCTCTTGGTAAGCCTGGATGATCCTCTGGCATTTAACCTCTAAGCTATCTCCTTTCTTCTTTCAGGGAATTGTTTTCTCACTAGTGAAGTAATGATTTTGAAGCTGAGCTCACTGACCCCTTTCACTTACTCAGCCTGCCCTACAACCAACAGTCATCACTATCTATCTATCTATCTATCTATCTATCTATCTATCTATCTATCTATCTATCTATGTATCTCAGAGATGAATAGCTGTTCCATGCAGGGATGGATAGCTGTTCTATGCAGGGATGGATAGCTGTTCCATGCAGGGATGGATAGCTATTCCATGCAGGGATGGATAGCTGTTCTATGCAGGGATGGATAGCTGTTCTATGCAGGGATGGATGGCTGTTCCATGCAGGGATGGATAGCTGTTCTATGCAGGGATGGATAGCTGTTCTATGCAGGGATGGATGGCTGTTCTATGCAGGGATGGATAGCTGTTCCATGCAGGGATGGATAGCTATTCCATACACAATCATCTTTACCATGAATAGCTGAGATGGAGGCCAGGAAATGACTATATGTGTTTGGTTGAATGACTGATTATTTCTATGTAAATTGGGTCAGTCAACAAATATGTCTGGAGCATGTCTTTTCATTTGGCATTTTTAAATATATTTACTATTTTGGTTCTGGCTATCAAGACTTATGTCAGCTCCTACCATGTATAATTTTCAAGGGTACAAACAGCCCCCTTCCAGTTGGGTCACCCTCTGTCTCCCAACATCTCCAGGGACCTGCCATAGGCTGTGTGCACAGTCTAGGCTCCTGAAATTGGTCAGCACCACCACAGGCTGTCGGCTTGGACCTCACCCTCTCCCATACTGGCAAACCAAAGATAACAGTGCACCATCCTTTTTTGAGCTTGAGCAGGAGATAATACTTGTGGTAAGGTCGGACTCCTGGGTGGTTAAAAATTCCTGTAGTGAGCATGGGGTAATGAGCCCCTGCTATTCTGCACTCATCACTAAAGCTTTCTGTGTCTCTATATCCCCACCTGGAAAATGGGGTCAATGGCACAACATTTTTCATTAGAATGCTGTGAGGTTGGGCCAAGGCATGTAAAATGTCTCCACCTGACACACAGTTTGCATTCTGGTAGGATTTATTCTGTGTGGCTGCCCTCAGCTGTGTTGGGCTGGAAAGCAGATTCTGCAGGCTGGTGGAGAACTGAAACGCAAATGGCTCTACTTTGAGTAGAGCCCTGAATAGGTGCTGTGGCCGGTAGTACCTTTGTAAAGGGGGCTCATTTCCTTACTGTGTGCCCTTGTGGGTTTCTGCATGGCTGTCCTCTTGTAGGACCTGGTGTGCTCAGCTGATTGGGATATCGACCATTTATGTGCTGAGTGATCATGAGACAGATTTAGCCAATGCTAAATCAGGTCACAGTCTTGGTGCTGTAGTTTGATGCTTTTAGCTTAGTTCATAGTCCTTGTATCAGACTGTTTACTGACAGCTCTTCTGAACACTGAGGCAGTCAGTAGGTGCTCCATTGGATTTTTAAATTATTCTCACGTTTTAACTGTAAGCCCTTTACCAATGATATATTTCTCTTTTAAAAAATTGTAGTAAAATATAGATCACACAAAGCTTGCCTCTTGAACCACTGAAAAATGACAGTTCCTCAGCATCAGTATTGATGCACAGGGCCCTAGTCATCCTCTGCTCTCTGCAGAACTCTTGCATCTTGCAGAACTGTGACCCTGTGTGCTGCACAGTGGCTCCTGCCCTTCGCAATTGCCTCTCTCCCCTCTATGTCTTGCAAATGCGACTTCCCCAGGTACCTAAGAAAAAAAAGTGCTTTTCAAGCATTGATATAACCCTTGAACTAAAGGTTTTTACAGGAGATTTGTTTAGGAATTTTAGATGCATTTATCTTCCTTTCTACCAAATAACTTCTATATATTGTAGGCTTATGCAGACACTTGCAATTGGGATTCCCTTCCAGTAGTACTTTTGTAGCTTAATAGCAAAGAAACTAATGTACACCCCTCCATAAAAATGTGCAGAGGTTAGCATGAGAGGGGCAACCCTGAAGGGAAAGTTGAGAGTGTCCATCACGCTGGAGCTGTCTCTACTCCCACCACCTATAAATGGTGGCTGAAGAAACGTGTCAGTCAAAATGGCCACTCAGGAGATTCAAGAGTTTTACCACTTGAATCATTCTTTGTTTTCGGTGGTGTGCCTCATGCTCGTTTTTCTCTGTGCCATGCTTGATCTGTCCTGACACTGGAGCAGGAATATTAGCTCCAACATTTTTCTTTGTGTGGCATGGTTTAGCCTGACTGAAGGCCAGGAGCTCTCCAACTGCATTCTGCTACGAGCCATGCTGACTTGGATGCTGCCTGGAATTCTTATTGTCCAGCATGGTCACGGGAGTGACCCTTTGGACTCAGAAACATGACATTGGTTTGCCTGAAATAACAGGGAAATAGAAAAAGACTTTAAAAAAAGATAATTTAAAGATAATTTATTTGGAGTTGAGCTTCAAGCTTTCATTTTTTAATGAGCATTCCTTCTGTGGCTTAGGAATGCAGAAAATAAAAGAAAAAATAGATGAAATTATTTACCATTGCTTTTCTTAAAAGCAAGAATAAAATCTATCAGCATATGATATGTATCAACCACTTAATTTTCATAGAATGAATACTACGAATGTGACAATTTATCATCAATATTTGAATAACTGATGATCATAATCCCTAGTTGCGGGCATAGTCACTGTAACTGAGCTCCACATTCATTCTCAACTTCCTGGCAGTGCAAAGCAAAGCTCGCTATTAGGAAGGAGCCTGCCTCCTAATTCCACAGGAGCACAGCTCTGTTTGGCACTGTGTGCTTAAAGGAAAAAGAGTGAGGCAGCACTCAGCTTTTATGAAAAATACAGAAGTAGATTTCATTTTCTTCCTCTTGAGAAGGCCTGTGAAAGCTGGGCGGAGAGACTAGGTGAGGACACCAGCTCCGCAAGGAGGCTACAGCTGGCCATGAATTGAAACCTCTGGTGCTGTAATGACAAACAGGCACAGCACAGGGTCTTATGCTCCTTTTCCCACACATCCTGGCTGAGCTAGGCTCCACAGAACTAGATTGCTGATTGCTTGATCTCTGCTGACCAGAGCCTGGAAGATTTTAGTCTCTGCTTGTGGGGAAGGCCCGATTCATTCTCTTTGCAAACCAGACAGACAGATGGTGGGGGCTGACATCTGTTTATGAGGACTGAGCAGCTTGGCCTCTCAGTGGAAGCCGCCTCGCCTGCCTGTGAAGAAGAGCTGTGGTGGTACCAGCAGGAGGACCTGCAGGTGCTGGGAGGCAACTCTGTCATTGCCCCTGACCTTGAGTAAGGGATTGGGACAGAGTGTGGCAGAGATGGCTTTGGCCTGGAAGCAGATGTGACCGGTTGGCTTCCTGGGCTGCAGGGGAAGCTCCCTCAAGCTCCCACACTGGCTGTGACCTTGGGAGCAGTGGTCCCCACATGAGCCTGCCAGGATGCATTAGCTGCAGAGTGCACCCCAAGTCTCAGTGTGAGTGCCTGGTGTTTCACACTGGCTAGTGTCAGAAAATACTGTCTCCAAATGCATATCAGAACCTAAACAGAAACCAAGCACTTTCTTAGCAGTAGTTCTTTTGAGATTATTTTTGTTTTAAAGCTTTTCAGGGTTTAATATGGTGAAACTGTGTCATGGTACTGCTATGAACTCAGTTTTGTTTTGCTGGGTTCCTATATATGTTTGTTAGTTTTCTTTCATTGTGTCAAAATACCTGCAGTAAGTGGTCTGAGGGTGAGAAGTTTGGTTTGGCTCATGGTTTCAGCCCACAGTCACTTGGCTTCTCTGCTTGAACCAAAACTTCATGGGGAAGTGAAGCTTCTCAGCTCATTGTGAATTATGGTTGGGGAGAGAGGTGGGGTGCAGGGAGGGATGGGGAGAGAGAGAGAGAGAGAGAGAGAGACAGAGAGATAGAGAGACAGAGAGAGGAGAGAGAGACAGAAAGAAGAGGGACAGAGAAAGAGAGACAGAGACAGAGAGACAGATAGAGAAGAGAGACAGAGAGAGAGAGGAGAGAGAGACAGAGAAAGGAGAGAGACAGAGAAAGAGGAGAGACAGAGAGAGAAAAAGGAGACAGAGAGAGAGAGGAAGAGGAGAGAGACAGAGAACTGTGATCCTAGTGACCTAATGTCCTACCACCAAGACTCCAGGTGTAATGCTATAAAGGTTCCCCTACCTTCCAGTAGCACCTGGCTGGGACCATCGCTTTGCATGTGGACCTTTGAAGTGCATTTGATATCCAGACCATCACTGTGTGACCCAGCAAAACACCCAACATCTAGTATGAAGTATATGATGACATTAAGTAAATTGTCTAGAAGAAAATAATTAAGAACCAAAAGTGCCATTATTCTCCTGAGGATTGTATTTATCACCACCCCAAGTATTACATTATACTTGGCTGTGTCTGCATCTGGTTTTCTTCATTTTCAACAACAGAGGAAGTTTCCAGAGAACCTGAAACAAGTAGAAGTACTTTGTAGTTTCTGAGCCATTTTGTTGGATGAGACTTGTTTTGGAGGTGTCGCAAAGCCTCCCCACAGGCCAGTCGTCGGCAGAGGGCAGGGAGGACATCACACCCAGATGTGTGCTCTGAACCCCTGGCTAGGAAGCAGTGCTGCTGACCTCCACATGACCACTGGGGGAAAAGTTGGTCAGTTTACTGGATTCTCTTTAATTTTAAGAGAAAAGGGGAAATCATAGTTTAAAATGTGAGTCGTTTGAATGAAAACATTTTACTAATCAAGCAAACATAGAACAAATAAGCAAACAAAAAAACAGCAACCTATGTTTTTTAATGTATTTAGTACAGGATGTACAGGGTCTCACTATACAGATTGGACTCATAATGATCCTTCTGTTTTCAGCCTCCCAAGCATTGGGATTATAGGCACGTGCTGTCATACCAAGTCTCAGTCACCCTCCCAGTGCACCCTTGGGGTGGAGCTGGCATGGAGTGTGAGGAATTGAACCCTGGTCCCTGCACCTACAACCTTCTACTTCTTAAAGTTTTGAAAAAAATTTTTTGTTTTTTGGGAACAGGGTCTCATATGCAGTTTGGGCTAACCTTGACTTTGCTTAGGTATCCCAGGCTGGCCTTGAACTCACGGTGATCCTTCTGCTTCAGCCTTCTGAGTGCTGGGATTACAGGTGTGTACAACCACACCCTGTGTTGATCAGACTGGTACACATGCTGCTTTCTGTAGCCTCTGGGAGGCCAGTTCGCAGCCTTTGCTTTTGTAGGTTGGTGTTGCCTCTTACATTTAGACTGGAGGTCATGCCAATGAATCACAGTGAATTTACACTTTCCTACTGGAGTTCAGTGTGTTGCATGTAGACTTTAATGTTTTCATCTTACTGATCATAAATTATGATGTTTCTTGTCAGAAATCTTATGAGTAGAGACAGATAGGAATGATGCTCTATGAACTCTCAGAAAAATAGAGTGCAACATTTTTCTTAATGGGGATACCTTTCAATTTTTATTTCTTCTTTTGAGTTCTTACACTATGGGGACAATATGATATTTACACATGTGTGTCTGGTTTATTTCACTTATGGGTATAGCTTCAAGTTGCATCCACTTATCTATGGAGGCTTTGAGTTTATTTTTTTTTATAGCTAAGTAATACTCCATTGTATAAAATTACCACATCTTTTTCATCCATTCCTCAGGTGATGGGCATCTTGGTTGTTTCTAATATTTGCCTATCAAATTGTGCTGCTATAAACATAGGTGCACATATATCACTATGACATGATGTTTTCCGTTCTTTTGGGAAAATTCCCAGAAGAGGGATAGCATTGAATGACTTTTTCTTAGTTCAGTGAGAAGAAAGGTTTGTACTAATATTGTCTAGACAAGATATCATGTCTGCATCTTGTCCTCTGAAACTAAGAAGACAACAATATGCGATGTATTGATTATTGTAACTGTGCTACTAACCTGTTATGAACTGTTTCATTGCTATTTTACCTTTTTTTTTCATTAAAATGAATAGAAAAATGGAAGAAAAATATTTTGCAGATTTTTTTCTCATAGACTGCATACAAAAGAACTGAGACATTATGAAGTCCAAATTTCCTCCCCCACAGGTGTGTGCACCCTAGAATCACTGTGAGGCCAAGCTCACCAGCTAATTAGTAACTGGGCTATGCCTGAGTATCACCATTTTCTGTGCAGTTTAAATAGTTACTGACATTAACTGAGGTCATCAGATGTAAACTGATTGTCTTACTTCCTCAACAGTCCTGTTATTATTAATCATCATACTTCGCAGACAAAGAAACTGAGGCACAGGGACCTTCCTTGGGTTCTGTAGGTAGAAGGAGGTGGAACTTGCCTATACACTTCTCCCTCATACTGTAGTACTCTTTCTTTTCTAGCACTTGAGTTCTTGAATTCCAAGGCCTTTGGGCTGCTCCAGGAGCTTCCATTCTCAGAACATTACTGTGTATAAGAATCTGATGATCATGTTAGGCATGGAGGTACATGCCTGTTATCTCAGTCCTTGGGAGACTGAGGCAGGAGGTTTGCTGCAAGTTTGAGGCTAGTCCTGGCTACATAACAAACTCAAGAGCAGCCTGAACTACATAGTGAGACCTTGTCTAAACAAACAAACAAGCAAAATTATACAAACAAAAAAATCTGAATATTTATTATCTCCTATTACAACTCCATGTAAATATAATATAGGAGCTATCTGAAAAAGTACCCTGTTTCTTTTCATTATCCATACTTTTTAGGCCATGATCGTTTGTGAAGCTCAATTATGCAGAAATTCTAGAAAACATTCTGTTTTGAAGTTGTTGGGTTTTGAAGTCCATGGTTTTAGTAATTCCAAATAGTGACTGCTATCTAAAGCCATACCACACTCAACACACCTGAGATCATCTGACTTTGGAAACTATAGTGGCTGTGAGCTCAGATTTCAGAGGTATAGCATTTGGTTGAGATCCTGTTTTCATAACTGCATGACATTGGGTAAGAGACCTGGTATGGGTAGGCCTCAGTTTTGTACTCTAAGAAATGGAAGGAACCATTGGCAGCATGGTTAGTTGTCTTGGTGGCATTTGTAGGTGGTGAGGCACTATCCATGTGACTCTGCCCTTGGCATCCAGTCAGTGTTTCACGAGAAGGGTGTTTCAGGTACTAGCTCTGAGTTCCTGGTTGAAAGGGATCTGGATGGGTCAATGCTTAACAATATACTTAAGGAGGCACTTCTGATTCAGATGCATAAGCTTATGTGGGATCCTCTGCATTCACGTCCCCACATGCTGTGTGGCGTATTGATCCTAGAACAGAACCATAGCATGTTACACTCAATCTTGCACCTCGCATTGGTTCATCACAGTATCACTGGCACTGGCTCCTGGATTAATTTTTTAACTTTCTCAGCTCTTTTTCTTAGAAACTAAAGCTGCCAAAACTTTGGAGAATAAGAACAATTAAAGAAAAATAATATTATATTCCCTGTGAAAGAAAATATATGGTAGAATCCTATTGGTGGTCAGATAGCCAAAAGAGGACCTTTATGTAGGAAATAAAAAAGACTTGTGACTTTTCAAAATTTTGCAATGGAAAATCTGAGGCCTGTGTACCTGCTGTGAAAGCTTTTCACTTAGAATCATGCAATCATAATACTCCATTTTGCTGTGAGAGTGTGTAGAGACAGGGATCTTCAGTGTGCAGAAGTACTTGGAAATATGCAAGGAGTGCTAATTTTCTGTGTACAGAGGAAGTGAATTTGAATGGAGATAAATTTGGGAGCTGTAAATGGAAGTCTTTGTACTTGTGATTTTGTCATGGAAGGACTTGCTCAGCTATGCGGAGACCTAAAACAAGCTGTGACCCCAAGGTGAAATACGGAGGGCATGGGGTTTGCAGTACCAAGGATAACTGCCACTGTGACATTGGGTTTTCTCCTCCAAACTGTGAGCTGAAGCCATCAGCAGCAGGAGAAAGCATTGATGATGGGCTTCAGAGCCCCCCCAGGGTATAATCACATCATTGAAAATTAAATGACAACATGGTCCTCTTCCCCAAAATTAAACATGGTCCTCTTCCCCAAAAAATGGTCTTTTGATCACTTTCTGCATTATTCTATCCTCATTTTAATTGCTGCTATTGCCCTCAAATGGACTAAAATGAAGAGCTATTGACACAGAATGGGACAGTCAGGGGTAGGTGTCCATGTGGTGACATAAAAAAGCCATGACAAGGAGAAAGGATATTCTCAAGAAGCTCATCCCTACCTGGTGTGACCCCACAGCAGCAGCAGCACCACCACCACCACCAACAGCCCTGCTATTTAGTCTTGTTATGGCATAAATATTTGAATTTCATAAATGAGATAAGGTAAATGTAAAAATAAAGAACTGCATGATCTCTCCCATGACCCTCATCTTGGGGACCTAACACTGCCATTGATGAAATTTGGGACCTATCTACTTGATAAGCTATGTCTCTTTGTATCTGTCTGTCTGTTGGTCTGTCTCTCAGCCTGTAGAGGCAGGGGCGATTGGTGTTAGCAGGAAGAAATTCCACTTGTGAGCAGTCACTGATGAAATGTTTACTGTTGTTTCCATTTCATTGAGAGGTATTGCTGATATGGAAAGCTAAGCGAAGAGGAAATTTTACTTTTGGGTAGTACTGCTGTTAAGCTAATATACACTAAGGAAACATGTGTTAGAAATCACTATTTCTCAAGAAGATTACCTACAGAATTTTTCTTTTTTGATGGAACCGGGGACTGACTGAGTTCAGGCGCTTGTGCTTGCCAGGCAAGCGCTTATTCTACTGAGCCATCTCCTCAGCTCCTTAATAGTTTGTTAAAGCAAATATGAAATCTTTTAAAATGTGATGATGACCCTTTCCAGGAAAGTTATAATTCAAAAATGTTTCTGTGGATTTTTTTCTAGAATATTCCCTTTCTTTTCCAAAACGTCTTTTTTTTTTTTTTTTTGTTAAGCCCAAAGAGAAGTTTTTTTTAATCTTCGGGAAAATGACTTAGTAAAGGTTTTGGAAATCAGATTGAGTCAGAAGAAGCTCTGGACACAATGCAGCACAAGATGATAAGTCCTATAGACTTTGCTTCAACTTGTATTCTTTATCTGCCAAGATATAACAGTATTTTCTATTTGGTATTCCTTCCATTGTACCTCACTGGACAGGTGCTTGTGTCTCAGCTGGGGGTCTTTTATTTTTGGCCTATCATACAATGTCACCACGAGCATTATCTTCCTGAGAACACCCACTGCTCTCCTTTGAGAGCATTTAAAGCCATCTGATGGTCTGGAAGCCATTTCTAACCTTACTCTCCTGATGGGTTCCATGGCAAATAGAAGCTTACATGGCCCTGAGCAACCACCTTTCATCACTTAAGGAGTAAGTTATTGTTTCAATCTGTTATATGTTTGTAATCTCCATTTATAGTTAGAGTGGGTGAACAAAATGTCACCATCAGTATTGGCTCTCTTCTCTCTGTTATTATCTTTATTGGTCTCCTTGGTTTGCACCTGGTAAGTGAAGTTACATGACCACAGTCTTCATCAGTGTGTGCACATCTCTCGCGCACATGTTTGTACATGTTTGGTGTTCTGAGTGGGGGTGCAGCACCTCCAGGCAGCAGGTCAGTGCATCTGTTGGAGTGCACAGATTTTGTGGGCTTCGTTGGGGAATGGAGTTGCAATGAGATGAACAAGGCCTCAACTTTTGAGGTGTTCATATTTGGGACATTAGATAGGTTAGTGGGTATAAAGAGTACCTCCCTTGCCTTTTTTAAAAAAAATATTAAGTTCATTGGTACATTTTAGATATATATAGTGGTCAAATTCACCATATGGACTTTATACTTGTACATGGTATAACTTGATTATTTTTCCTCCCAATTCCCCTACTCTTCTTCAATCCCTCTAATTCTTAATTACAGACTCAAGAAGGGCTGTAACGGCCAAAAGATGCTTACCACTAATGGGAAAATGCCTTAGAAAGCTTTTTCTTGGTGTTACCTACCAAACACTCAAAAGGTATTTCAGGTCTTGTAGAGTTTCAGGGTAAATTTAGATAAACACTGAGACAATGCATATGCAATCCAACTTTTAGGTCTTGGATTGTAGTAAATACATGAAAGAAAAAGTTATGGAAAACAGTCCTGCTTCTAGAAGGCCTAGATGAACCTGGGAAGGTGGAAGGCACATTTTGGGCAACACAGAATGGTTGGAGGCAGCCCTGAAGACTGCTGATAGTTGCAGCATGTCACAAGACCCTCAGGGTTATCCTTCAGGCAGATTCTTTAGGAGATCAGATTGAAAATTCCCAGTCCACCCAGAACAGTCCTGATGTACAAGGGGCTGACTTCCTAAAAGAGAAAGAAGCCACCCTCTGGGGATAGGGACAGGACCTTAATATGCTTGGAAGAACCTGAGCTCTTTCAGCTTCTGTGAGATTCCTGAGAGGTCACTGCTCAAAGACAAGCTATGTCTGAAAACCCCAGGGCTTTATATGCCTTCTGGAGCCCTGGGCACTGGAGGTTGCTGTGGACCAAGTGCTAAGCTTGCCCTTGCTCCTACTTCCTTCCTTGAGGACGAAGCCCTTTCTGGAGACTGCTGTATTAAGCAGAGCCCTTAGAGTGGCACTGCGCTCTTGACAGGAGCCATGGGATTGGTTTTTCTGGGGAAAGCCTGGTTGAGGTGAGAATCAAAAAAGCCTTGTGTTCCAGGCTTTTAGGGATGCAGAAGGAAATCACCAGTAGGGGGCAGTGCAGCACGTACTTCATCTTGGGTCTGTCCAGGGGTTCTGGGGAGGTTGTTAGAGGCCTCACTACTTGGGTGGCCCAGGAAGCTAGTGACCTGAGCTCAGGTGTGTTTATCTACAGAGTCACTGAGAAACCCCAGGCAGCTTTCTGGCCATCATTTCGCATGTATGGGGGTGTCCATAAACCTTTCTTTCCTTCCCTGCCTCCTTCCTTTTCATCAGTCAAAAAAAAAAATATTTTGAAAAGTACAACAATGTAATAACTTTATGAACTTACCCATATTCAGGACAAATGCCTTAACACTTCATCTCTTCTTATGCACATCTTTTGTCTTTTAATAAAAGAAATAGTCTAGGAGCTTAATTAAATAAATACTTAACAGATTAGGGTTTTTTATCCCAAACCTGCCTTTTTTTGTGAGGATAATCCTTGCAATCATCTTGTACTTTATGTATATCCTATAAATATGCTGTGGCTTTGTGTTACCATCTTTTTAAGTGTTTTAACACAAATTGATCTATCCATCTATCTACGTACTATCTATGTTTCTATCTATCTATCTATCTATCTATCTATCTATCTATCTATCATCTATCTATCTACCTATCTATATCAGTGTGGGATTTTGCTTATTTTTCTCACACAAGAGGGAGATCTCTCTGCTCAAATATATTCGATTTAATGTATATATTTCATATATTTTATTTTTTAAAGTTTTTGTTACTGTAGGGGATGGTCACTTAGGTTGTTTCTGGTTTTTAACCATATTGCAGTAAAAATTATAATACGCAGGTGACCATGTTGCAGTGAATATTCTTGTGCTGTTCTCCCTGCATCCATGTGTTAGAGCTTCTCTTGGGTGGATATACAGAGAGAATGATGTGTGCTGCAGAGTGCCAATTTATAATTTTGCAGGATACTGACAAAATGCTCTTCAAAGTGGTAACACCAGTTTGTACTCGCTCCACCAATGTAGAAAAAAAAACCTGCATCCTTAGAAATGTTTTACAGTTTCAGATGTTACACATTTTGTCACTCCAGTGGAGGAGGGACGTATGACATAATTTGCATTTCAGGTTCTTTGTGAGAGGAACAAGTCTTCCTGTGTTTCTTGGCAGGGAGGCTTTCCCTCTGTGAATTGCTTGTTAATAGCTTCACTGATTTCCTTTGTAGAGCTATTCCTTCCTTAGAGGTAGCTAAGGGTACACTGGTAAGAGTAGATTTCTTCATGGTTTAGCGCTAGCAGCTGCATTATGGGTATCTCTACTGGGTATCTCAGGAGAGGCACCCTTGGATTCTATTGCTGGAGTAATCCTTCCAACCTAAGGCTCAGATCTTTGCCTGGGTGTTTCTATTTGGACCAGGAGAAAGGTTTATCTAGGGCATTCTGCTGCTGTGGAGGAAAATTCTCTGTGACCCGTTTTCATAATTTCACATGGTTCTTTAATAAAGAAGTGACTTCTGATTTCAGGGCCAAGAACAGTTGTGCTTTGCTTTGCTTTGCTTAATGTCTCTCTGACTTATTTTCATCTCATAAATATTGTAAACTTATCACTGACCAAACATATTCTGCTTTTTTTTCTTGGATATTAGTGACCATCAATTTCAAATTACATTTTTACGCTTTCCTAACAAGTATATATGTTTTAAAACCTAATTCTGGGCCTCATTAATGTCTCTACCTTGACTTTTACTCTGTGTCTATTTGTTAGCTCATTGAATTTTGTTCAACACAACTTAAAGTTAGCAAGTTAAATATGTGGTTAAAATGAAATATAAGTAAAATGAAAGGCATAAACAACTAAAATAATGGTGAAAATAAAGAAGATGCTTTTGTGCTGTAAGTGTGGCTCAAGTAGCTAACAAGAAGCAGGCAGTTGCCCTCGACATGGAGCCCACAGAGAAGGGCAGATAGAGGAAGATGCAAGAGTCTGGGGCAGGAGAGGGGCAGAGCAGGCACAGGTGCGAGCTGAGGAGGAGAAGGCAGGCTTAGCAGGAGGTCCTGAGGGGACTGCAGGGAAATGTCCACATTTCTATCTTTTTAGCTGCCAGCAGTATGAGAAAGGTGTCCAAAATATCAAGGACTCTCAGGAATTCTGTTCTTACTGTCAGGTAATCCATAAGAGTGAGGAGACACTGGTCCCTATGGAGGACACCATTGCAGCGGCAGCCTCAGAAAATCATCTCTAAAGTCTGATGATTTTGAAACATTTCATAAAAACTTGAAAATTGGACATTTGATGCACGTTTTCAAATTCTGTGTCTGTTGGGAGACAGCAGGAAATGGTCTGATATTAACATCGTTGTCTTCCTTCTGTGCATGGCTACAGTGCTAGCTCCCAGGAGTACCAAGGTCTCTGAGAGGTCACTGCCCTCCTATCTTGGAGGTTGCTTTTTATGCATGTAACTGATTGGTTTATTTGTGTGTTAAGTTATTTCTCCTTGGTTTAACTTGCACCTTGAGAGAATTTATCTTTCTTTTCTTCTTGGTTTTTTCATTTGTGTGAATCATTATTGTCCATTTTATTATCATTTTATTTTCCCCACTGGTTAGGAGACACCTGTAGATGCTGTGTGCTCTCTCATTGAACATTTTTTCCTTTTTGTCTTCATAGAGATGGTGAGCTAAGAAAATTCAAAAGAGATGGATCTTCAACAACTGGCAGAGCATAGGAATTTCTAGGGGTGTAGGTTAGCTGTTTGTTTATACTAAGGACTTTGATTATAAGTGACAGAATATAGAGTATACATCAGTTAGTGATATGTAGCTTCAGAGATGGCTGGATCCAAAGGCTGGAGAGGGAGTTTCTTTATACCTCTTTGCCTATTTCTTTCCATATATTGACCTCATTCTTGTATAGTTTCTTTTCCTATGGCAGAAGATTTCCCCTTGGGAGCCCTGGGCCTCTGCCCTGCTTCAGCTATGAGCCCAGTATAGAAGAGCCTCTCTCTCTCTCTCTCTCTCTCTCTCTCTCTCTCTCTCTCTCTCTCTCTCTCTCTCTCTCACCATTCTCTTATTTAACCTTAGGGAAGATTCTCATTGGTTGAGTTGAAATTATAGGCCAGTCATCATGGTCCAAGTGAGAGCTCTCTGTCTGGAAAGAGCCCGTAATCTGTTTCTGTGTTTGAGGTTTGAGGGGCAGAAAGGGCATATGATTCCTAGAGAGAATATGTTGGAGCTGTGTGAGGCTTGGGGAATGTGGTTCTTTGAAGGAACAAACTGAAACTGTTGCTTAAAAAAGAAAAAGAAAAGAATACTAGGGTGTGAAAACAGCAAGAGGAGAGGAGAGGATGGGATAGGTAATGCATTCCTGTATTTCCAGATAGCAAAAGCAAAAAGTGACTGTCTCTTGGGAGGGAGCTGGGCTAAGGCTTTCCAGGCAGTATGAGCCCTCCAGAGACCATGGTTGTCCCTATAAGGGTGAGAGGTGGGGGAGAGCTGTCCATGCACTTTCAGGGTCTGTTCACCTTCACACACCAGCGAAATTCAGAAAGGGAAGGAAAACTGAACTTGTCAGGTGAGTGATAAAAGATGAGGGAAAATATGAAACTTATGAACTAACATTGATGACAAAACCAGGTCTGTCATGGTCTGTTCTTAGCCATACACTGTGTTGCTCTCCTTGCTGCATTATAGGTTGGTGTGGGTATGGAGATTGGGTGACAGTTTCCTACTCTTCCAATTCATTGCCTACATCCAGAGTCACTGCTGTCCCCTCTCTGCTTTGTTGCAGTTTCATTGCAAATCAGAAAAGACTAGAAATCATCAGTGAAGATGACATGGAAGCCTACGTGGGACTGAGAAACCTGTGAGTACTCAGGACCTATGTATTTGATTTCAGATCTTTCAAATGCTTTACTGTGGTGGAGCAGGCACTCACTGATTCATTCTAACCCATGTACAATTATGTATTTTTATAGGACAATTGTGGATTCTGGGTTAAAATTTGTGGCTTATAAAGCATTTCTGAAAAACAACAACCTGCAGCACATGTAAGTAGCAACTGATTGTTTTGCTCACCAGGGTCCAATTTATATGATATTTTCCTCTTGTGTCTATTCTCCTTCTTTTCCAACTTTGAATTTCCTGCTTTAAAGTGAGTATGGCTGTGAT
>PVKA01004569.1:37200-98009 GCA_004027165.1 Ctenomys sociabilis
TTTTTTTTTTTTTTTTTTTTTTTTTTTTTTTTTTTTTTTTTTTTTTTTTTTTTTTTTTTTTTTTTTTTTTGCTTGGAATCAAGACCTGCTATTTAGAAGACGTCAAACTGGTAGAGCTGAAAGGAGCTGACATGTCCTTGGCACCGTTAGGGAACTGAACAGTACGAATGCTGCTTCCCCCCACAACAGGCCAACTTTGGAATCTTCAGTTGCGGGTAGATAAATATGAGAAAAATCCATCATGAGACATGCTGAAGGTTCTGACATTTGTTAATAGGAGGAAATGTTTCCCCTGAAGTCATGCTGATGCTTTGCTGACTGGAGCCAAGTGGAAATGTGACATGTTTTGCTGCTCCGTGCTCTAAATGATGACATTTCAGGCAGCAGGCCTTTCAGAGGGGCTTCTTCATTAAGCCATAACCCAAGTGCCGAGTGCTGTCCCCACCTCCCAAGTGTGAGGTGGGAGCTTCTGCAGGAGGATTGTTACCTGCATGCATTCTTTCTTCTTGCGTTGACTGACTTCCCTCTGCAACAACATCCTCTGTGTCTTCCAATCTACAGTCTCACTATAGTGCTCTCACCTGGGCTATCTCACTGGGTACATACTTTTAGGGATGATCTTGTTTATTTCTATTGCATGAACACAATCAGTCTGAGGATTTTCTAGGACTTAACCTGGTAGCAGAATTATTGCTCAAGGGATAACCTGTCTTTTTGTTCTTATAAGAGCACATAAACTGTATGCCATTTGTATGATTAGAGAGCCATTCTTTTTTTTTTAATAACATCTATCCTTTCTAATCTTGGGGATAACAGTTCCCTGACTAATATCTATACCAGTTATAAAATAAATCATCCTCTTGTAGCAGATTTTCTGTGTATTTCATAGAGATGTGTTGATATTATGAAGAGCCTTAATTTAACTTCACAAAGCTGATATCGTGTCTTTTTATATTTTAGATGGCATTAATGGTGAAGTCATTTTAAGAATAAAGTCTGTATAATGAAGATATAAAGCACCCTGCACGAATATGATAAAACTCTAAGGAAATTTATTAACACATTTCACTTAAATGATTTTTGGCATCTTCTCTGTAGTCGATTTGCCTGTACAGATCTGATGTCTGCGTAGGCGTTGGCAGCATAAACAAGGGAGAAGTTTGGATAGAAGGAAAAGGCTGAATGTTTTATTGCACTCACTGAGATGTAATTAGTGACCTCAATGGTTAAAGTCTGGCATTTTCATTACAGCTGATCTTAGACCCACGCTACTCAGAAACCACAGTTTACTGGTCATTTATCCCATCACTTCTTCTGATGCTACGACTTGAACAGTGGGCTCTGATTGGCTGTAGTTTCATTAATAAATAATTGAAATATTATTTTACATTCATATAAGGTAGAATCGTTTAAGCAGCATGCAGCTTCACCTAGAGAGAGCCAAATATGCATCCAATTCCCAGGAAGTTACTATTTGGAAATAGGAGGCTGGTGAGACATATAGATCCTGTGCAGTTTTCTTATGAAACAGTAGTTGGGCAGTGAATCAGTGATCGAGTGGTGAACTCTCTACTAACATTCATAGCTCTTATCAAGTAGTAAGATGAAATAAGACTAAGTAAGTGTTCAGGCAGGCGTGAAGTCGTCAGATGCCACTTCATGGATTCATTTGGCAAAAGAGGTTCCTGTCTGCCAACATAGGAAATTAGGCTGAGGAGCTTGCCTTGACAGTGACGGGAGCTGAGGGGTCAGGCTGGGAGTTTGCTTGCCTGTCTCTGCTGATGACCGAGAACTCTGAGGTCCCGCTTGCTCCTGGGCTTCCCGCCTGTAATCTCACCTCCGTTATCAACACGACGGGGAGTGTGTATCACCAACTGTGGGTCAGAATCTGTTTCCCTCCATCCCTGAGATATGCTGATGATTTCCTTGAGTTTCTCCACCATATAAAAACATGTAAAAGACCAACCTGTTTCATTTCAGGTTTTTGTGAAATGCACATTTGGTTTCTTCACTTCTCTCCCCACCCTGTGGTGTCCTGTCTATATCAGCATTGCTTTCCGAGTGTCCAGAGCCTAGTGACTGGTCGGTAACTCAGTGTGTTCCTGGTACCTCTAATTCCTGCTCAGACTCTCAGAACCCAGGTGCTGTGAGGAAAGCCAGTAGTTTCCTGGGGCTTTTGCTGAGATGCTAATCAAACAGTAGAGGGTCATTGCATTATTTCCCCCTTCCCTCTTTCTCCAGATTGGCTTTTGGCCCCAATAGTAAGCATGGCTCATAAACTCATCTTGTTCTTTGGTCCATGACCACTCTCTGTGCAGCGCTGCTGGCAGCAGGACAGAGGCAGCTGCTCCCCGTGTGGCCACAGCTCCCTAGCTGATGGAGGAGCTGTGCAAGTTTCAAGTTCTCCCTTCCTTCCTTTCCAGTCTCCCCTCCCCATTTTCCGTCCTACAGGAATAGGAAGGCTGGGTTTTTGTTTTTTTTTTTTTTTTTTTTTCTTTCACCTCCTTGTTTTCTTTTTGTGGGAAGAATGGAGTTTCGGATAGAAATGAAAACATTTGTGTTCTAAAGACTGCAGGAAAGACTGGAAGGCTGACTTTTCAGCCAGTGCACCCCAGTGAATTCCATTCTTATTCACATTGCAGGAGACAAGGTTGGGGGGAGCACCTCACAGCTTCACAGTGGGTGCCCCCGTCCTGCTGGGGAGCTCTTTACCTCAGAGAGCAGCAGGCAGTGCTTACAAGAGAAAGGAGGCACCTCTGGCAGGCAGGTTCTGGAGAGCCAAACCCCAGGTTTTGTTCAATTGTGACATCCACAGTGGCCTTCTTCACTTGACGACTAGCTTAGATCTCATGCTCCTTGGTTTCAGCCTCTGTAACGATGCCTGCTAGACACCCGAGGACACTTCCACCCATGCTGTCCTCTAGCTGACACACACAGACTGGCCTCAGGGAAGGGGCAAGATTGTGCCCCCCTTAGATCTCTTGTTTTATCTGACTCATAGCTGGAGTTCTCTTCCCTGAGCAGGAAGATGGCATTAAAGAGTTCACAGATTTGTTCTTGGTGGTCAAAGTCTTGGCTGTTTATGTGACAGTTGTTGTCTGTTGTGCATTCATCATACTTATTAGACACATGTCTGGAGGCCCAAGTATTGGATGTACTTTAAATAAATTGAAATAGTAAACAAACTCACAGAAGAAATCAACTGCCAGGATTGGGACTGGGAATCTCCCTTCTCAGGGTCTCGTGGCACTAATCGCTGGACACTCATCCATCAATTGAAACCACATATTTGGAGCATGCCAGGAAATTCATTAGTAGTCTTTTAACCACAAATATGCCATCTTTTCATTGTCTTGTTAGTGTGCATGTCAAGATGGTATGTTGTGGGACTAGTTCAGGATAAGATCTAATGTATTCCTTGTTTTTGGATTTTTTTTCTACTTTCATCATAAAATTATGAGCTTATTTAGCTCATGTGATGCCTCACCAGGACTTATAAATCAGTAAGTGTGTTCTTTCATATAATGCCATGTTGAATTCACTAGGCTGTTTAGTTTTAAAGCATCCTTTTTCTTTTAATAAGCTTATTATTTTAATTTTATTTATTTCAAATAGCCTATTAATTATTCGAAAGTCAGAATCTTTGTGAGGTATATAATTTGATTCTCAATGCACATATAAAATATAAATATTAGGGGGTGAAAAAAGATTAAAAGCAGAGAATATAAAATGTATATTCCCTCCTCCCTAGTAAGCAAGAACTATAAGAGAGGCAGGAAAAGTAACCAACCATCATTCCAACAGAAAGAAGGAAAGGGGAGTCTAGCTAAGGCATGCACCACAACCAAATAAACATATTTTGAAAACAAAATTTCTGTTTGAATGCATTCCTTCTGAAGTGTAGCCTTTTAAATTCACATTTAAATGTTTTTTGATTCTTTTCAGAAATCTCACCCGAAATAAACTGACGAGTTTGTCCAGGAAACATTTCCATCACCTTGACTTGTCTGAGCTGTAAGTAGTGATTTTATGTGGCATTTGGGGGACGTTCGCAGAGAAGGGGCTATGGAATAACTATTTTTTTATATATTCATAAAGCTGCGAATCTAGATCAGAATTCTTGAGAAATGATTTCTTGAGTTTTGGCCTCTTTTTCTTTCATTCCCTCAGGAAAACATGGTTCAGTAATTTCAAAATAGAAATCTCAGTGGCGATATATCATTTATGATGAACTTAATGTTGTTTTCACATAAATAATTTATTTTGTAATGGAGGAAAAGGGATTACAAGGCAAGGGTATCTGCAGTACAGCAGCTTTAGATCTCATGGCGGGTCTCTGGCTCCTGTTACGTCCAGATCTTAATAAAGTGAACTTGCCAGCAGGGAGAGAACTGTGGACAAAGCTGTCTGGCTTTTGCCCTTAGTGCCGGTCTGGGCACTGTGAATGTCAGAGGAGAGGTTTCCTCCTTCCCGCCCCATGTTGTCGATTTTCTTCTGGGTCTGCCATTGTGTTCAGTATTCATCCTTATGTCCTAATTTCCTCTGTTTGACATAGTAGGAGAAATGCTGAAATGTGCCGATAACTAACCATCAGCATTTCTTGGTGTGCTCAGTTTTTGGTGTGGTCACCATGGAGCAGAGAGGAACTGCTGAGGGGCCTGACAGGGTCTGAGGTGGATAATACAGGCATGCATGGCCAGGAAAGTCAAGGCATTTGAATTCGGAAATATCTTGCTTACTGTGTGCTTCCTGATCTTAGTGTCTTTTTATGAAAATCCATTCTTGTTCATGAGAAAATGGGGTAGAGTAGAAAATGCTGCTGGGAAATAGGATGGAATGGGAACTCAATGGTGATGGCCTTGGCGAACCACAGTTATGTGGAATAAATTGAATTCAAGAAGGTGGAATTGCATTGATGTTTATTTTTTTAAAGCTGTTTTTTTTTAATTCCTTTAAAGGTTATTATTGTTATTTACTTTTGTGTGTGTGTGTGTGTGTGTGTGTGTGTGGTTGGCTTAGCCTGCCGTGGGGTGGGGCTGGCGCAGCATGTGGTGCCAGGGATTGAAACTCCATCTCTGCACTCAGCCTAAGCTTACCTAAGCTTTAGACCACTGAGCTATCTCACCAGGCAACTAAGGGTTATTTTAATTGACACATAATAATTGTAGGTATTTGTGGGGTACAGTATAATAGGATCTAGACATGAAAAATGAAAGGGGAATCTATAATACAGACTAGGGCACTCAATGTGAAAATGTTGACAGCCCTATACGGTAGTTACCAGGTGGATTCTAAATTAAAATTTTATTTCACATTAGTGTCTCAATATTCTCTCTGCAGCATATTTAATCCATTCACTGAACAAGTGCTAACTGTGTATTTGTTATGTACCAGAGTGACCGGGGCATGGATCTCCAAGGACAGCAGTTTCTGGGTGGAGGATTTTGTGTTCTAGCAGAGAGGGAACCTAATATAATGGGTATAAGGAGCTGGAACGGTCTCTGTGGGAGGAGGGCACATAGTGGGCCAGGGGAAGGAGTCAGCCACCTGCCAGGGCTGTGTGGTCATCCGAACATTGGCATTTTCTGAATTAAGGCACCCTTTTGCTTTTTAATCGCATTTGCTGATCTAATTATATTCCTCCCCCTTTTAAGAAGAGTGTAGTTTTTTATGCACTCAGAACTCAAGGAAAAATCTTGGATTACTGGGGTTTAAACTGATTGCAGGTCTCTTCCTCAGTATTACAGTCCGTATCTCATTGCATCAAACCCTGTTTGGACATTGGTGGGGCACTTGGTGGTCAGGCAGACATGGAGTTAACCTGTCCATTACAACCACATTTTCCCCAAAGAAACATGCAGGAAAGTCTCTGGGGATCGCTGAGATTCTTAGAACCCAACCAGAAAACCACAGGAGTAAATGGTGTGGCGAGCCGGGAGCCCGTCCTCCAGCACTGTGCTGTTGCCAGGCAGTTTGTGGAACTTTAAATGGCCTCATTTAAGGGCTCATTACCATAAATGGGATTCATCTTAAATAGGCCACTGAGTATTATAAATAAGCATTTAAAGATTTTTTTCCTCTGTGGTTTTTATTTTCCTTTTGCCTGCTTCCTTGTTCACCCATCGCAGGCCACAGGAGCCCAGAGAGAATGGCTGAGGCTGACTTGGTGATGGCCGTGGCTTTGCAGAGCCCCTGAGCAGAGAGCTGAGCACTCATTCTGGACCTCAGAACCTTCCCCTCAGAAAGCTGGGCTTATGCTGTGTGTGTGTGTGTGTGTGTGTGTGTGTGTGTGACAGAAAGAGAGAGAGAGAAAGAGAGAGAGAGAGACAGGCCTAGCAGCTTCTGTCTGGCTTGTCCCTCTCTGCTGTTTTGCACAAATGAAATGAATTCAGTCTTTAGAGTGCACAGAGCTGGAAGAGCCAACCTCTGGTGCTCACACCTCAGTGTTAGATTTCTACTTACAGTCTTATTTTAAACTGAGGTGAATTGTTTCACTGAAGTTTGAACTTTAAAACTAAAGACACTTAGAGTATCTAGCCTGCTTAGGAATAGGGATGTTACTGTTCCTGAAAATTTTCTGTTGGCATCTTTACTTAAGTTCTTTTTTTTTAACCCTGTATAATAGCCATGATAAATTTATTAAGGTGCTTTATTTCTGACAGTTTACCAGATAATCTTTCTTATTCTCTATAGTAGCTATTCCTGATCCAATCTTTTCTTTTTTGTTATTCTGCAAGTTTAGTATCTCTGCCTTTTTTAATGTCAAGAATGTTTGAAAATAATGGCAGCACAGTAACTATTGGACAAGTGGGTGAATAATAAGTACTGTTGTGCTTTGAATGTGGACGTTCCGAAGGTTGTCGGCTAGAAAAAATTCATAATGTCGTATTTTATAAACACTAACATAGCTGCAACAATGTCTGGTCAGGTTTCATTTTTTAAAAGAGAATACAAAATAGTAATAATAAAAAATGAGAAATGATATGGAATTTCACTCAACAAAATGCCATGAATTCAACAGTATTTGTTGTATAGCATAGTGTTGTCTTCAGCTTAGTTGTTTAGATTGCCAGAAATATGCATGCAAAAGTGGAAAAAGAAAAAGAGGTTATAAGAATTTAAGGAGAAAGAAGAAAAGTAAGAAAAAACAATTAAGCTTTCATTTTTATTCCATGTAGGATCCTGGTGGGGAATCCATTCGCATGCTCCTGTGGCATTATGTGGCTCAAGACTCTCCAAGAGACTAAATCCAGTCCTGAAACTCAGGATTTGTACTGCCTAAATGAAAGCAGCAAGAATATCCCCCTGGCAAACCTGCAGATACCCAACTGTGGTAATTTATTTTTAAATCAATGAGCTCTACTTGCTAGTAATTCTTCCAGTTGCTTTGCTGTGGCCGAGAGTCTGGGAGCCCTGCCACTCCCAGGTTCTGTCTAGTGTGCTATTGATGTCTCCAACCAATTAGACATTTTTTGTGCAGTGTGGAGAAGCCAGTTGGGAGCAAGTTTACTGGTATTCTTTGCAAGGAGAATATTGATTCTGAATGGATAACTTTAAAAGTGCACAGAGAGAAAAAAATCAGTGTTTGTTGATTTACTTGAATGGCACTCAGGCCATGCACAGGGTGACAAAATGTTCTGGCAGCACAAGCAAATGCCACTTATTCACTACATTCTCCTCAACTCCTTGCACTGCCACATGTCTGTGTGTCTTGATGTGGTGCCCTAAATCTGCCCTTGTACCTGACTAGCTCCATGGTGGGTTCAGAATCTTCTGCCTTGCTGTCTTTCTGTTCCTCTCTGCGGTATCTTCATCTCCAGAATTTACAAGGGTGCCATATGCCAGTCGCAGCTACATGTAAGAGCTGGCATGTTGCAAGGAAGGAAATAGTGAACGTCTGGCTAGGACTTCCCCGCATGTAAGGTCCCCTGTTGGTCCCCACCAGGGCACACTCTTCCTTCACTGAAATGTTAATCAGTTCATCAACCTGTTAGCAAGTTCATAAACAGTTATATTTGCTCTTTTGAGCTAGGGGTGGGCGACATAGCAGAAAACCACATTTTCAAGCATTTGTTTGTTTCTGAGTACAGGCCCCTGTGTTAATCACGATCAACCTAGTGTTTTCAGCAGATCCTATGAGGCTCACTTTTACTTAAGAAAAACATACCTGCTACTTATTCTTAATGCACATTAATTTTAAATGTAGTAAAATGAAAATTTATTACAAATGTAGTGAAAACAAATTTGAGCATTTGTTTCTTTGCCTGAAGGACCCTATAAAATAACAATTACCCTTCCCAAGAAGTCTGTCACAAGTGGAGCCCTTTGATTTCAGCATGGGCAGTCGGACTTCATTCCCTTCCCCAACTTTCTCTGCCATCCAACACTTATTTTAAAATTCAACTTTTCTTTCTTTCTTTCTTTCTTTCTTTCTTTCTTTCTTTCTTTCTTTCTTTCTTTCTTTCTTTCTTTCTCTCTCTCTCTCTCTCTCTCTCTCTCTCTCTCTCTCTCTCTCTCTCTTTCTGTCTTTCTTTCTGTTTTTCTTTCTTTCTTTCTTTCTTTTCCAGGCAGGGTCTCCCTATGCAGTGTATGCTGGCCTTGAGATCAATTTGTAGTCTAGGCTGGCCTCAAACTCACAATGATCCTCCCTGCTTCAGTTTCCTGAGTGCTGGGATCATAGGTGTGTACCCAGCTAAACCCCCAACTTTTAAAATGTCTTTTCCCTAATTGGTAAGGGAGTAACTGTTCCATTATGTTACCAGTTTGAACCCTGGACATAAATTGCCTATGGAGACAAAAAAAATTCATTGTGGAATCACCTGGGCTTTTGGCCACAGTGACCACACTGGTTCAGCGCCTATAGAGAGTAAAAGAGACAGATCTGACTCTGCCTCATTTCCCCTGGGGCGCTGGGTGACATCTTTGCCTGCATGCCAATGGCACACTCTGCTGTGTGTCCATGTGGAGGGTGATCCCTCTATCCCCGTTTTCTTTCTTTTTCTTGATTTTTATGTATTTGGTATAGATTCTTACTATTCAGCTCAGACCCGTAGTTATCCTCCTGTCTCAGCCTCCCCAGTGCTGAGAGTACAGGCATGAGCCACCGCGCCCAGTTTCAGTATTCCCTGCCCTAGAGACCCCTGGTGTCAGCCACCCCAGAGACCCCTGGTTCTGCCCAGCATGCTCTCCTCTGTCCTCTATTCTGTTCCTGTGCCTTTCTCTTGTTTGGGGTTCTGCATAGTTTCTTCCCCATCAGTAGTGTGTGTGTTTTTTTATGTTAATCTGCTTTATTTTATTTATTTATTTATTTATAATTTTTTTTTGAAGAACAAATAGCAATGAGACACTTTCAAGACAAATTAACAGGACAGATTCGATAAATTAATACATTCCAAATTGTTTTCATAATGTTTTGGTATCATAGAAGGTGCATACATGATATTATACTCACAGACATTATTATAGCAGTTGTCTCTAATCAGTGAATTAAGAGAGTGTAGCTGTTTACGTATCTTATTTTTTTATAGCTGACTTGTATCACAGATTCAATAATTAATACTTTCTACCTTGTTATCTTCCTAGTGGTTGTCCATAGTACTAGAAGCTGACACAATATCCTGTCCAGCCACCATTAGTGCAAATCTTGCATCTCATAGAATTATGCAGAAGCACAGCATATCTATCCTAACTGTACTATTTATACACTCACATCATGATTCTTCCTTTGTATACCCCCTTTTTGTCTGTTGTTTTAATTTACACTATAGTTCTGGATTTTAGAAACTATTTTGTGTCTGCTCTAGACATTTGGGGTAAGGAAGGGAAGGTTTTGGTTTGGGGTTTAGTTGTGTATTCATTTCTGTCATGGTGATTCCGCATCTTTAGTTCTTTAAAGAAAAGTTAGACAGTTGAGCAGATAATTACACGAGAGTGTTGGGTTGAAATTTTTTTCTCTGAAATTCCACCTTGAGGAAACCATTTAATAATATACTAATATCTTCAAATTAGATACCTTGTTTGAAAGAATCGGATCTCTGATCAGTTGAGTTTTTCTTTTGGATATGCTTTTGAAACACATGAATTGTGTTTAAGTACAGCCTCAAGGAGTCTATTTTCTTTCTACACTTTTTTTTTCCTTTTGTGAAACTTTTTAGGTAACTGAATCAGCTGAGAGTGTGGCCACATATATTTTATCATTATAAATCAGTGATCTGCCATTGGCTGTGGTCAGTGCATTTGTGTGTCACTGCTATTGTTCCCACGTCAATAATAGCTATTGGGATCTCTTTGTAAAAGGAAAAGGGCTTTTCTTTCAGTCCTTCCCTTTTGTGGGTACCCTCTGTGGTGCCTAATGAACCCCTTGAACACAATAGGCTATTTAGTCAATGTTGGCTGAATTGACTGATTAATACAGGTATGGATCATATTATATTAATGAACAGGTTGGACCACATTTGCATAGAATGTGGAGAATCTTTCAGTTAATGAGAATAAGTTAAAAATATTACCATAGCCAATTTTTTCATATGGGAACATTTTGCTTTGTTCTTTGACATTTCTATCTTCATTGCAAATGAATCCATTCTTTTTCCTTAAATTTGGTGACATTAATCAAGCTTATAGCTGGGCCTCAGAGTTTAAACTTCCCTGTTCTCACTAGAGTCAAAATGCCTCATAATGTTTTTCTAACAGTCTCCACCTGCTGCAGATGACTAAATGTATTCCTGCTGGGAAACAAGGTGTGCACTATTCCTCCATAAGCCTCCCTGCTCCCCCAGTTTCCCCTCCCTCCTCTCCTGTCTGTCTCTCTTTCTGTCTCCCTTTTACTCTCTGGCTCTGTCTGTCTCTCTGTCTGTCTCTCTCTCTGTGTGTGTGTGTGTTTCTCTCTCCTTTCAATGAGATTTTGTGGTTCTACACTAGCTTTGAACTCAAGGCAGTCCTCTCACTTCAGCCCCCTGAGTGGATTCCAGGCTCCTGCCATCACAGTCAGCTATCCACAAGCGTTTTCAAGCCTTAAAAATACCCTAATTAATTACAAGCCAGCTGAACATGCTCATGTACAGTTTCCCCATCAACTGGAAGTGAAGGATGACTAAGGTGGAATCCTACCCGTGCTGGGGAGGACAGTAGGGTTACTCGGTTGTGCCGGTTCATGCTTCTCTATAAACATGTCCTTGCTACTTCCTGAGCATTTTCAATGAAATTATTTATCACTTAGCGTTGTAAAATCTTGCTGTCCCATTTCTGTACACTTTTCTAGGGATTTCACAGAGCAAACACACCAGGAGAGGTGGGTCCAAGGTGGGGGTGGGGGTGGGAAATCACAAGGTGAGCATGAAGGGGGCTAAGACCACAGTCAACCAATAAGATTGCAAGTGTAGTTGCTCAGGTGCAGTTGGTTAAATAGAGATCACATAGGTAGTGCAGCAAGGGGGCATGAATAGAGAACAGGCTTTTCTTGGGGGGGGGTAGTCACTCTTTAGGGCTTCCTTAAAGAGGTATCTGTGTCCCCCACAGTCACAGTCTATCCTGTTTTCTTCCCTGGCTTTTGTGAGGGCCCAGCCTTCTCTGGCTGCCTATAATAGTTTTACCTAACTTAATTGTATGTATGGTTTCGCCCTGGCTAAAGGGATTGGTAAAGAGGTGTGAACTTTTAATTTTTAAAAATACTATAACTATTTAAATCCAATAGGATTTAAATCCTATTGGAAGAGAAATTCTTTAGGGTGTGTTAACAGAGGGTGAAGTGCGCTGTTCTGAGGAGGTGGCAAGTACACTTGAGAGATGTAATATTCCTTTGAGCCATAGCAGAACAATTCCTTAACCCCTCTCACTGGTAGCTATACCATAAAGTGATAGCCCCACAGTGAATATAAGTGGCAATTTTCCTGATGGTTGAAGAATAGTGCAGTTATTTTATATAATGTCCTCACCTGTCTCAGGCACTGAAACTGACTTGGTATTCCCATTACTTGTAACAGTTTTAATGTTCTGCCTTTCCAACCTACAGACTTTTAGTGGAGAGACTGCTTAAGCCATATAAACAAAGTCCTATTTGTGATAGTGCAGATCAGTCCACAGGTACCAGCAGGCAGGCTTTAGCTTTTTGAAGTCTATTTTTTATTTCACCCATAGTTTCTAGTGTACACATCTGTTTAGCAGATTTTTACTGATTCCATTTCGTATGCTTGTTTTAGAAAAATATCCTGATAGTAATTCTACTTTGTTAGCATTCACAGATTAAGAGGACATGCTATTCTGATGCACCATGTGGAATTTAAGTTGGTGTGACTTTTTATCTAGGTTGATTTTTATTTTCCTGAAAACCCTAAAGCATACCTTACTATGTTTTTTGTTTTAAATTTATTAGTTAATATGTTATCTTCTAAAATAGAAAAAACCATGCAGTAGATTTTTTTGTTGTTCTTTTTAGAGTGCTAAATGAAGCCATCTCTTCTTTTTAATCTGTCATCTCCTGTTTAAATTTTTGTGTTTAGAAGTTATATGATGACTGTCACCATGATGATGTGTCTCACATAAGCTCAGAATCACAATTTCCAATTTGAGCTTTGAAAGTCATTTTGCTAAATTTCTGTCTTTTTCACAGCCAGGTGTAAAGCTGTTGCTTCTAAACAGGTCAGGCTTGTTTTTACTGCATCCCTGGCTGTGGAATATACCTGTTTAGAAGTGACTGGAAGGTATACCATAAAGATAGAGGGCAGAAGGAAAGTTATAGACTTCAAACACTCTGTGGAGAGAAAATTAGCAGAGAGGTCAAGTATTTATTTAAGGTTTTTTATGCAGGCACAAAGACAAGGGAGAGAAGACAGAGCAGACAAGATCATAATTTGCTGAAATATTTTTATACACATGAATTGATGGCTCAACATGAATGAACAGAACCCAGAATCACTAAAACAAATTGAAAATGAACACAATCCAGACCTCTTCATAAATGCTAAAAATTAAAGCCCATATTTGACCCATCTGGTTGACAATCCAGAGTGATCATAGCTGTGTTTTTCTCCAGTACTAGAAAAAGGTGACTCGCATATACTGAATTATGAACCGAGGGACGTGGTCCATATAGGCATCTTTCTAGAAACCACGAGCCCTTGTGGGTGGAAGCTGAGGCACAGAGACCCGGCAAAGGTCTCACACATGCAGTTGAGCGGTGTTGGAATGTCAGATATTCATTTGGGATACTTGATAAGCTCCTGGGAATGTTGAACTAAGAACATCTATTTTCTAGAAATTTTAACTTGACTAATAAAAAGATACATGGAAAAAATTTAAGATGGAATCTAGTATTAGGTACCTGATAAACACTAGCTACTGATGTTATTACCATCATCAAAATAAATACTTTGCTTTAAATGTATTTCACATGGGAACTTAAACGTAGACTTTGTATTTTTGTCACATTATTTGAATGGAAAATAACAAGATGTTACAACTCAAACAAAAAGAATGTAGTTAAGTAAGCTTGGAATATAAGTCCCATGGAGTAGGTTCTTTATTGCAGGACTTCTGTTTCTTGTGACTCTCTGGTTCCCTATAGAGTCTTCCCCCTTTTCCTCCTTCGCTCTCTCCCTCCCTCCCTTCTTTCTCCTTTCTCTTACAGAGCATCTACAGGAATTAGATTTCCTTAGAATACTCTTTGGGGGAAGTTTGATAGACTAGGTAAATCGTCAGCCCACATGCAATTTGAAGAGGATAGTTACAGAAACAAAGCCCAGTGTAAAGTTGTTCAACATCCATGGTCTAAACCTTTACTGCTCCAACTGTGGTCTGTAGAACAAGCAGTTTGTTAGAAATGCAAATTCTCTGGCCCTGACCCAGACCTCCTGGGAGTGAAAAGCTACATTTTGAATAGGAGCTCCTGGTGATCCATGTGCACATTAAAATTGGGGAAGCCCCTGTCTAAAAACGGCTTGCCTTTTCACTGTGGAGTTAATGTTTTCCTGCTGAGGCCTTCAAGTATGGATGCCCTTCCTGAACAAATGCAGCTCAAGGCATGTGACATGGCCTGTTGGCCTGTTGCGTGGGAAGTGGGTCATCGCTCATCTCCAGTGAGGTTTCCTGGTGTGCCAGTGAGGCTCCTGGGAGTGCAGGCTCAGGATCCCATCGTGGCAGAGCTGGTGGCTCTTGGAAGCCTTGCTAGGCTTTGCTCAGTACTTGTCCCGATTTCAAATCTTATTAGGCCAGGAAGTAGTGCCTGGCAAGTGGTTTATCCTGCTTTGGCTATTCATGCTTCCCAATTCATTTTTATTGTGCTAATTAAACCTCAAGTGATATTTCAAGTACAGATTGTTTTTCCATTATTGAATCTTCGGCCAGCATATTAACACTGTATTATTAACGTGAGTCAGATGCTTACTCATTTGTGGGAGACTTTACATTTCAAAGATCTAGACTTGGCCAATTTGCACAGATTCCTTTGGAAGCTGTGATGACAGGGTGATACAATTTGTCTATAAATAAAAGAGATTCATTTTTTCTTTGCAAAATAGACTCATAATTATTCTTTAAGTGAACCAAATTCTCAAATCGTGGACATATATTCTGTGCTAAAATGGAGATAGGGTCCTATAGTGTGTTGGGTTCAGATCCCAAACCTAAATATACTTGAGCAACTCTGGGAGAGTAATGGCAAAATGAATGCCTAATAAATGCTAATATTTTTATACTATAATTATTTTAGAACTATTAATCATATAAACTTATACTTGAAGAAAAAGTGCGTTAGGTTCTATGATGAAAATGAAGATTATGAAGGGAAAAGAAAAAATATACAGTTAAGATTGTTATACTACTAATTTATCTTAGATCATTGAAAAGAAAATTTTGGCTAATATTGTTTGGACCATTAAGTGCTGATCTGTACTCTGAAAATTGATTTAAAGATAACAATATGCCATGTATTAGTTATTGTTACCCTCTTATTATCTTGTTTTGAAATTTTATTTTTTCTCTTGAAAATAAAAAAAGAAAATTAAGATTATGACATAGCAATTCTTACTGAAATCTCTTTATTTTAACCTTTTTCTGCTCAAACTACCTAAAATTTAGACACCTCCATGAAGGACAGGAAGTGGAATCATAACATTATACTTGAGGGCCAAAGGCGGAGTCTGTCAGCTCATGGTGGCATTTGGCTAGTGGAAGGGATCTTCCTTCTGCACAAGTGCATTCTCCCTACAGCCAGCAGGACAATGCATAAATGCAGAGAAAATGGAAAAGAAGCAAGCAGGAACAATAAGTGTTAAGTTAGAAAAGCAGAGGAATGTGTGACAGTTTCCATAAAGGTGGAGCATGCTGGTCACCAAGGTGGCAATGGGGAAAGCCAGAGACAAACTTGATTTGCATCACAGATTTAGTACAAGCTTCCGGATATAAGAGTACCAAAGATGCCGCACTCAAGATATTGGCCAAAAGTCTCTTAAGAAGCAGCTAAATGATTTGTTCTGCACAGCCCTTTGATTGTGCCCCTCCTTCCTTGGCAGAAAACTTGAGATTTAGTCTCCAAAGTGGATAAAACAGGATCCTAAGCAAAACCAGGGAACACTGAGGCTGTGGGAGCCACAGAGAAGATAATGATTTCACATGCTAGGGTGGTACTTCTAGCTTTCTTTCTCTTCCAGCAGGATACTGGAAGACTGTCCAGTGATTCCTTCACTGACCTGGACAACACTCTTAGAATGTTCCAGTGGCTCTAGCAGAAGGTTGTCCCAGCCAAGAGGCCAGTAACATTGCTCCACACTCAACTGTGTGCAACACATTTTTTGTGACCCATTGAGTGTCAGAAAATATTTGAGGACAGTTGAGACTATGGAAGAAAAATATAAAACAATCAAGAAGATTAACTAAAGAAGAGCTGCAGGAAATGGAACTGATATAGGCAGAAGGAAAATTTAAAAGAAATTATCATTAATATCTCAGGCATCAAAAGAGATGTCACATTCATGAAACAAAAGCAGCGTGCTATGAAAAGGATATTCAGGACAAGAAAAGAATGACTAAAGTAGGGAGACTACAGTGTGACAGTGGGATGAAAAAGGTTAAGAAAGCTTTGAATGATATATCTGAAGAAAGATCTTATAAATCAATAAAGCAAAGAGACAGAGATAGAAGATGAAAGGTTAGAAAATTAAGTGGGGCCACTGATGATATATAATATTCCAATAATTGTGCTTCTAAGTAGTAATAAAGCAGTGCATGATTATTCAACTGCATCTGTTTCTCTCTACCTCAGGAGTACATGTTGTAGTGTTGCATCCTACAATTGACTTTCTTTTAAATTTACTGAAATATGATAAATATTTCATTTAGGTCATTCATCTGTCAGGAAGACTGTTGCACTAAACTCTACACCCTCACCAGACAGTGCAACTTCATAGCAGGAGGAAAGATATGAAGACAGAGTTGAATCTGATGTGGGCATGTGGGAGGCTAGGATTCTGTGTGTACAGCTTGGCCTTGTTTTCTTCTGCATATGATGGGAGATCAGTAGGTAACACTGAATAGGGAGGCCAAGAAATAGCAAGATAAGCTTGGAACTCAGAGAAAGGGAGGGCAATACCAAGAATAAATTCAAGAGATAACAAAGGTAACTGGGAATAGACAAGAGTGCTGTCCAGGTGAGGAGGTGAGACTAGCATTTTATACAGTAGTCTGAAATATTTTTGTAACAAATTTTGTAGAATTACAGACCCTTTGAACTAGGTGACTATGTGCTTAATTAGTTTAAAGAAAGGACCCAGATTATATCATAAACTTCAAAGATACTTTGTATTGACATGCTTCTTAATAAATTGCAAAACTTCATTGTCACAGAAATTGTGGGGCAAAGCATAGTGAGAGAGGAAACAAAGGGCTTACTAAGGCTGCACTGTCAATACAAGTGAGATTCTTGACTACTGCCCATTTCTCTTGGAAACTTGCGCAGGACAAATTGCTCTGTTAGACCTTACAGGAAGGAAGAGTGCCCAGGAGGTCTCAGCCACCAATGGAGCTGGACTTTCAGGGGTGGGAATCTAGGAGATGTAGACTGTACTGATCCTGGTCCAGGCTGATTTCACTCATGGCATTAGGGCTTTGTCTGTGAAGACTGCATCCTAAGGAAGGGTTTCTACCTAGCAACATCATGTTAGAGATCAGATACAGCCAAGTGGATCAGTTAATTGCAATTTAGTGGCTGTTGAAAATGAATTGCCTTTATTAACCTCCCAGTTGCCTCTGGGTTGATGTGCTATAGTTCAGTGGGATCCAAGTGTTGGCGGATATAGTCCCAACCAGACGTTCTAATACTGAGGAAGGAAATGGTTTGACCATAGCATCCTGTCGTACTTGTTCTCCCTCTGAAACCTGCCTCCACTTAAAAATACATGGATTCCTGCATGGTTTAAAGCACAATGTACACTCAGGAGGTCTGATATTCTGAGGAAGTGATAGCAGCATCAATTTAAAGACAAAAAGACCCCAGATTTTGAAATGTGAGAGTATAAAAATAATACTTTGTTGGAATGTTAAAAGACATTGCTAAAGTTCAAAATTTCATCTGATAAACATATTTTAGTATTTATCAAACTAAAAATAAATTTTAATATAAAGGATCATATAAATGTTTTTTTTCATATAGTAAATAGGATAACATCATATGATTTAGCTGTGATTTATGTAACTTTGAGACATCATAACACTGTGCTGTTGCAATTTCGTCTTTGAAAAATGCTTTGAAATGACCTTTCTGTAGCAATCTGATTCCTTTAAACCCTAGGTCACACACCTAGATTTAAAAGGTGCTGCTCAATGCAAAAAGAAAGGCTTATGCAAACCATGTAGGTGCGTCTTACCCCTCATGTTTATGATTATAAAAAAGTGGAGAGGAGGATTCAGGGGGAAATAAACGAAATAAGATGCTGGTCCACCAGTACAGTGCTCATGTATGTACTCAAAAAGCTGGATTAGTAACTAAAGAATCAGGAATTAGAAAACATAGTTCCATAAGCTAATATATATATCTATATATATATCTATATCTATATATATATTTAGTGCATGGTCTTCAGAGTCTTAATATGTAGATCAGACTTGTAGTGCTCTGCCTGTGTTCAGCCTCCTAAGTGCTGGGATTACAGGCATGTGCCATGAGGCCCGCATGATCTCAGTCTCCGTCTCAGGCATGCCCCAGTGGCAGAGCTAGCACGGCACACCTGGGATCGAACCCTGGCTGCTGCACCTACCTAAGCAGGTGCTTTAGTCTGCTGTGCTATTTGGTTGGCCCTTACTACTGGTTTTTCAAAATAAAGTTTTTTCAATAATAATATTCATAAAAGGTGTAATAATTTCCTCTTAAACCTTATTGTCACACAATAGTCTATGTTATGTTTACACAGCCTAAACACTTACATCAACTTAAAATTTTTTCAGTCTCAGATGGTGATTAATTTTGAAACATGAAGAAATCTTAGTTTATTGCTGTTATTTTGATGTTGCAGCTAATTCCTTGTGTATGTTTCTGCTGGCCTTTATTGCAGGGTTGCCGTCTGCAAATCTGGCTGCACCTAATCTCACTGTGGAGGAAGGCAAGTCCATTACATTGTCCTGCAGCGTGGCGGGAGACCCACTTCCTAATATGTACTGGGACGTCGGGAATCTGGTTTCCAAGCATACGGTAAGGGTGGGTTGACCTCTGACCTAATGAGAGACAATGAGTATTTCCGTATGTGAGACTGTATTAAATCCAGTCATGACCAGCTCATATTTTGTAAGCACAATTATAAAAATTTATAAAGTATTTTTGATGCACATTTACTTTCTATTTATTCTTAATTAGCAAAGACTAATGCATGTTTCCAGTTTAATTATGCATACCCAGTAGACAGAGTCTGGAACCCTATCGAGGGCTTCGTGTCCTCATGAGCAAGGAAACTGACTGACCTTTTGGTCATTTCCCCTGCAGGGAGGTAGACAGAACTCATGAATGAAGTTCATTTCACCAATTTAAGAATTAGAACATAGAGAAATACAATACCTTCTCTCAGTCTGAGCCTGATTTAGGTAGAGAAGTTTTTCTAATATCATTTACACACAGACACACACACAGACACACACACACATACATACACACAGTCACTCTCACACACACACATACACACACATTTTTTTTTTTTTTTTACTAACTAGGGAAAGGACTCCGAACTTTGTCACTTCAAGATTAATCCTAACTAAGGTTATTTTTGTCTGTTAATTCATAGAATGAAACAAGCCAGACCCAGGGCTCCTTGAAGATAATTAACATTTCAGCTGATGACAGTGGAAAGCAGATCTCTTGCGTGGCAGAAAATCTTGTAGGAGAAGATCAGGATTCTGTCAATCTCACTGTGCACTGTACGTAATGGACCAGCATGTGTTTCAGTAGCCGATGATGAGGGACACTGCCACATCTGTGGAGGATGCTCTGGGCGCCCCTGGAGTGTGTTTAGAAAGCAGATCGGGGTGTTTGGTGCTGCTGAGCTAAGAAATGCCCCCAGCCTCTTCCACTGGCTCTTTCTGCTTCATACCTCTTGCTCTCACTTTTTCTTTTGAGCTTTTTTCTGATCCTAAGCTTATTGCTTTGTGCCCTCCCTTGTCTTTTTCTAATAGAATATATTTGAGCCGATTATTTTCTTGTTAAATTTTGATTTTAACTCCCTATACACCAGTTTCTCAAACCTTCCTCCTCCATAAAGCAATGTGAAATTTCCAAGTAGTGATATCTAAAGCATTTTATGGCTCTTCGCAGACATTTATTGCATTATTGGTACAATGCAACTTTATTATTTTGACATAAAGTTTCTGTGAGAAGGTAAGAAGTGCCATATTCAAATCACTGAGAGTTATAATTTGCAAAAAAATTATTATTGTTGTTTTAAATTTCTAGGAGTCTTGAAACTATGATATAAGAATCAATGCTTTTTAGTTAAGCATAAACATGCATTGTTTATTGGTTTTCCAAAATATAATAACTTATCTTCAAATATTAGATTATGGTATTAAATGAATCATCACACAGATGCTTCACATTTTGACCGCAATCCTTGGTTGCTCTCAGTGGCACTGCAGTGCATTGAGGATATTGGACTTGCAGTTTCTCCTCATTTTGATCTAACTGCAAGCTTGAGGTCAGTGTTATTCCGAAGCATATGTGTCCAACTTGCAGCTTTATGCCCTTAAGTACCACCTCATTCAAAGCTTGTCTAGACTGGTGGAAGGGATAAGTGGCCTCTGGGCAAGAGGTCCTGGGAGGTAAGTATGGCCCTTGGCCATTCCTCAAGCCTCACCACTACAGGTTTGTAAGCAGATCTGAATATATGTACATCTCCACAGGCATATATCATACTCTCAGTAGTGGTTGTGCAGCTCCCATATTGTGCTTAGATTAAATTTTTGTGGAGGGAATCAATCATATATTAAAAGCTATTATTCTTTCCTAAGACTTTTTAACAAAGGCCTTTGAGAAGTATTTGGTAAGGCCTACAGTCAAACTTTGCAAATTTAGATTTTGTGATTTTATATTTTTTCAAGTGAGAGATCCCAAAACAATATACATTTACAGAATTAAGTAACTCCACATGTCCAGGGATGAGGAATTGCACTGGCAATTTGAAACATTTCTATAGATTATGAAAGTTTATTAGGTTCTTTGCCAGCTTTACTTTTGCTTTGGTAGAATTCTGGAATGATTTATGTGAACACAAAGAGGGCAAAGTTGGATGATCTGCTTTCCCATAAAGATGCTGGGACTATGTGGTCCTCAGAGTTTGAAGAGTTAAGCTCCTCTGTCAAAGTTTAGATAAAGAATAGGCGGAATTAGTGATGAGGACTGTCAACAACTGAGATAGCCATTTCAAGCACCTTATTCACAGTGGTTGTGTGAGCTTCCAGGATTTACACTTGATCCCTTTGTGTGATAAACAGGTATATTGAAGAAACCATGAATGAAGGCTACCAGATTAGGCCTAGGAGACCTGTGCCCCACCCCCATTTGGTTTCTCTCAGTAATCTCTCCTTACTGGCCTGAACTCCCCAGGTTTTGGTTTCTCTATGGGACAAATAATGCTATTAGGTCTTGTTTTAGTTACTTTTCTTTTCTTTTTCTTTTTTTTTTTGCTGAGTCAAAATACCTAGGACCCAGAGTTAAGAGGAGGCAAGTTATTTGTGACTCACAGTGCTTAAAGTTTTCAGCCCATAATTGGCTAGCTCAAAGGCAGGTTGGCATGGCAGAAGGGGATCCCAGAGGAGAAGGCATGCATGGCAGGAAGAAGGTGGCAAAGCAGTAGAATAGCAAGCAGTAAGCAACAGGAGCAGCCTTCTTATGACCCTTATATTCTCTTCAGGCTACATACCCTGAGGGTGGGTAGCACTCACACCTGGGGTGAATCTCCCCATTATCTCCATTCAGAGTAATGCCAGACCAATCTGAGGACTAATTTAATAATCATATTTCTTTGATACCAGCATCCAGATCCAACCACCTCTGAAAAGCCCTTCCTATGACCACAAGAAACTTTATAGGGATGTCTGGTCTCAAAGTTCTTTATGTAATAATTATAAAGCTAGACCACATTAAGATTAACCATGATGAAGGATTTTAAAATACCTTCACTCAGGATAACTATTCTGTTAAAAATACTAGTTGATAATGGTTGTCTTTCAAAAGCATAAAGTATTATATATGCTTAAAGTTGAAATAATCTCTAGTCTATATTTTAAAACTGGACCATAGACATTTAAAGAATCAAAACATTTGACATCTAGGATTTAGCAAAAATTGAACCCACTAGGACAGGGTTCAGCAGCACAAGCATCTGCCTGCGCCGTGCAAGGCTCTGCCTAGCAGGCACAAGGTCCTGAGTTTGATCCCCAGAACAAACAAACAAACAAAAGCAAAGAGCCTACTGTTTATTATTTAACGCTTTTTATTTTATTTTTAAATTTTTGAAACAACTATTACATTCAGGCTGGCCTTGTACTCACTTAATAGACCAGGCTGGCCTTGTGTTCATGGATCCTTCTGCCTCAGCCTTCTGAGTGCTGGGATTACAGGCATACACAATTATGCCTGGAAATTTAATGTTTTTGTTTTTTTAAAGTGTTTGTAATTGACAATCAGTGAAAAAAATTAAGATTTTCCTGTTTTATGATGCTCAATAATGTCAATATCAGCATTCATTGTTTTGACCGATTTGATTTGTTTTAAAAGATATGCGAGAGCTAGCAATGATATAGCTCAGTGGCACAATGCCTGCCTGGGAAGTATGAGGTCCTGAGTTTCACTTCCAGAGCCAAAAAAATAAAACAAAGCAAAACAACAACAACACCAAAAAACCCTGCCAGCCAACCACTAAACAAACAAACAGTAAAATTTCAGAGTCATCTTTTTTGTTATTTGGTTTACTGAGGGGAGGAGCCAAAAGGGATAATTGTTCCTATGAAAGTAGAACCCGCTTTTAATGCTTGATGGAGAACTTGTATAATATCAAGGACTGTATATTGGAAACCAAAGTAAATGCTGCATGAGCCCTTTCTATTCTCAGAAATCTCTTAGAACTATTGGGCTTGTTGTTACCTGCACAGAAGGGCTTCCAAAGGGGCTGAAGTATGTAGATCTTAAACTGAGAAGAGCAAAGAGTCTTTCTAAAGCTCCCTGGAGGAAGTTGTTTCAACCTCTGTGATGATGAGGAACAAAATAATAGTGGATTCCTGAGTTATCGGTTTTCTCAAGTCCAATGAAGCAAACATTCAAAGTGGTTGAATAAAGTCCCTCATCAATGACACAGAAATCTGGAGACTGGAACAATTCTGAGCTTTCTGATGCTATTAACTCTCTCTTTTTCAATTTAGTTGCACCAACTATTACATTTCTCGAATCTCCAACCTCAGACCACCACTGGTGCATCCCATTCACTGTGAAAGGCAACCCCAAACCAGCGCTTCAGTGGTTCTATAACGGGGCAATACTGAATGAGTCCAAATACATCTGTACTAAAATTCACGTTAGCAATCACACGGAGTACCACGGCTGCCTCCAGCTGGACAACCCTACCCACATGAACAACGGGGACTACACGTTGATTGCGCAGAATGAGTATGGGAAAGATGAGAGGCAGATCTCTGCTCACTTCATGGGCTGGCCCGGGGACATCGATGGTGAGTATCTGAAGCGTTTGCACTTGATGAGCGGGCAGGGTCTGGCACCTAACTCTTGACAAAATCCTGTACAATGAAATCAGCCTCAGGCCCAGTAGTCTAAAGCATGGGGATTTAGTCTTGATTATAGGTTTGCACTCAGCTGAAGTGGTTTTCCTCCACATGTATTGACTCTGGAGTGCAGGGTGAAGAAATGGCATCTACGCTGGAGACCTGCTTCTCAAGGCAAACAGGGAGTGTAAGAGGACAACTGGAAATGTGCAAGGTTCTGAGGGGTCTGGTTTTGAGCCTGAAACCCTGCTTCCCAGCTTATAGGCCTGGGGTCAAAGCAAGGTCCCAGGGCTAAGGCCATATCGAGTGGCAGGGATTTGTACTGTTCCAAGGGGGTGATGGGAGAACAAATCATCTTGAATTTGCATCTGACATACATAGGATTACTAATTAGCCTACCTGGGAGTTCATAGGAAAGTTATTATTATTATCTTTAATGAGATTTTTAAATGCATAATGGTGAAATCTATGCAAAAACCACAAGCAGGTAAACTATTTTGATGGCTCATGAAGTATTTAAGATGATTTTCTTACACTTTACATTTGCAGTGTAGAATCCTTCATTCTTATCCATAGTCAGAATCCAGTATTGTGTACTATTTTGCCAACTTGGCCTTCCTTAGTCAAGCCACCTGTTTATCACTTCCTGACTTGAGTTTCTGGGAGTAGTGATAGTGCCTAGTGGTTTGTGTTAGGGAAAAGGTGCCTGGCATCTAGGCATCTAGGAGCCTCTCTGGAGCTGGCCTTTGTTGTACAGCAGGGGTAGAACTCACCACAAGAGCTGTGAGGCAGAGTCACAGGGAGATGACCTGGCAGAAGGAAGCGGAAGTACGTATCTGGAGATCTGAATTGAAGGGCCGCCTATACCTGTTGGCTCACTGGGCAGTGCTAGGGACAGAGGACACCCCTGCAGAGCCACCTTGGCCAAATACTAAATAAGAACAAAATCACTCTCATTACCCTGGGTATTTGCTAACCATCTTTTAAAATGTACAAGCTTCCTTCAAAATGTGATTTGAATTACATAAGCCTGATCTACCTGCGGCCTTTCAGGAGCACTTAAAGCAGTGCACCTATGGATACCATGCCCACACATCATGGCTGTGGAGTGTCCCCATGAAGTCTTCCTAACTGAGTGTAGCTGCCCTGCTGTGTGCACAAAGTAAATCGCTGACTGTGTTTCCTCTTGTGTGTTTCTAGGAATTAGAGCTTCACAGTTCAGGAAACTGAGGACTCTGATTCGGGACAACTCTGATTTGTTCTTAATACAATTATTTGTTATTCTAAATCTGTAGAAAAGTTGTAAAGATAGTCCGGACAGTTTCCTGAGATAAGGGCCAGTGCTTCCCCTCACTTATGTCTTACATTCCGGTGGTGCCCAGGTTTACAAGCTTAATTGTGGTGGAACAAATTCTGCAACCAGAATTATGGAAAAGATTGAGTTTGTGAACTGAGGCATCATGGTACATTTGAGCCCATAAGGAAACTGACACTGGGACATTGCTGTTCATTCAGCTTAAGGCTTAATTTGAATTTTAACCACGATGGCCTTTTGAAACTGTTGGTGGTGAAGCTTGGTTTGAAGTGAAGATCTGGCGTTTAAAAGCCATCAGAAGCAGGGCTGCATCTTTTGATATCTGAACAGTATAAAGTCAATAGCTTCTATTTTAGGTGGAATTTTGATCTATTTTCTTTGAATGCTTCCATATGATGCTAACATTTGGTAGAGCTGAACCTTTCATATTTGTGTGACCTCATTTTTTTCTTATTATTTCTTTTAGTTTTGACCTAACTAGTGTGGGAAAGAGTTGTTTTCTGGCATAACAATAAGTTCAAGTCTCTCAAGTATTTTGAGGAAATAATTAGTTATAAAAATAAAAATTAAGCCCTTTTAGAATACTGATTTTCCCTTTTATTTATTTAAGGACCATCTATGAAGAAGTAATAAGTGAAGGTGGGAGGGACAGAGACTTGGCCTAGGGTGATAGGGGATATAAATGGGACTAGTGGATCATAAGCCAATGGGAGCAATTAGAGATTGTGGTACGGAATCTTTGTGGGTATTTCTGAGAGTCATAGCATTCAGACAATGACCTTTCTTAGAATTGCTTCCTTTGCTTCTTAACCTCCCTTAAAACTAAAGAAAAATAAACAAATAGAAAAAATACTTCCCTGATGGAACATTCCATGGTAAGGACAATAGGTCACATTTGCCTTCAGATTCCTTCAGTTTTCTACTGTTATCATACAGTAATTAATGAAAGTTAGCTCTCAAAAATCTTTTTGAGGCATTTCATTTTCTGTCCTTTTACCTCCAGTGTTTTTGACTAGATTCCTTATTCTGTACTTATTTTTTTCACATTAGAAGTTTCCTGTCCTAAAAAAAAGCATGTCACCTGGGCTTGCTATGAAGTGGGCTGCCTGTCTTTGTAGAGCTAGAAGAATTAGGGGGCTGGTCCTGGTACCCTGAGAGGTGCGTGCTATTTATTCATTTAGCTTAGGTCAGTGATGGCAGCGAACCTTGATTTCAAATTTATGTATTTTGTGCAGGGTCTCACTGTGCAGCTTGGACTCATAGTGATCCCACTGGTTTCAGCTTCCCCAGTGCTGGGATTACAGGCATGTGCCACCACAACCAGACTTGACTGCTGGCTCAGCGCGGCATACAGAAGTAGGGATCAAACCCTGTGCTTTTTTACGCAGGGGCTCAGTCTGGTGAGCTATCTCTCTGGCCCTAAGAGATTTCAGATGATAATAAACAGCTGGCTGTGGGATTAGTGCCTATGTAGGTTTGCCTCCACTCGGGTAGATGGTCCCTTTGTTTTGGAATGCATTTTTGAAGCAAGGGAATGAGTAGTGTTGAAAGAGATCAAAATATTAAGTCAAACAAAAAAGCCCCTAGGACAAAACTGTTGACCATAGAAGAGCCTAGACTGACTGGATTTCATGACACCATGGGGTCCTTGCTCTTGGGTGGTCTGGAAACACTATGTAGTGGTAGCCGCTGTGTGCCCCACTTGGAGAAAGGATGAGGCAGCTGGCCGCAGAGGCAGCATCCACCTGGCCTGCGGTGCCTGTCATGGGGTGTGAGACAAGCTTTTTGTCAGAGGCAGCAAGGCAAAGTTCCTGCAGGATGCCTGTGCACGTCCTGGGGCCATGTAGGTGCTGCCACAGGGGTATTGTTATTTTTGGTTTTTATTGCCCCTGTAAAATTAATTCATTAGTCTTTCAGCTTAGCAGTATCCTCCCATCCCTTGCTGTATGTTAGAAAAAAACTGGGAATTTTTCATTATCTCATTTTTTAATACACATTCCCGGGATTTACCTGTAAACAATTTGGGTTAAGTGACTCTCAGATTGAATTTGGCAGTTTTAAACTTTTTAGGACACTCAATTTACAACCAGTGAAGATGCTACTGGTCTTGGGGGGATCTCTGAGCCACCAGAGATTTTTCTGGTCATGATTAACAGTTAACCTTTTGTTATTTTAGGGTACAGACACATTCTCACCTGAGAACTACCATGTCCCACTAGAGGTTGAAATTGAAACCCTGGGCTTGATCTCCCGGCCAGCTGTCTCTTCTTTCCACCTTGAAGCTGGAGGGATAGGCAGGGTGTGCAGTCTCTCTGGTGTTATTCCCTCTGCTGCATAGGTGGAAGAGGTGAGGGTGTGGGCTGCCAGCAAAGTTTGCTGTTGGTTTTGTGCTTGGGGCCTGGGAATATTCTGTGTTGTAAGTGGACATTCTTCTTGGAATGTGTGTGGGTCTTGAAGAGTCTTCTCTCTGCTGTTCTCCTGATGTGAGTAAAGGCATCTTTACCTCACCTGCTGGAGGTAGAGCAATACCTCAGTTCATCAACTCAGTTTTCTTCCCAATTAGGCTTATAAGCCAAATTGGGAAGAAAATTGAATTCAATTTGTTCTCATCCAACTAAATGTGTGGCCATAATCATGGAAAAAGTCAGGTTGGTGAACTGAGGTACCTCTGCAAGTCCCTCTTCTAGGAAGAGGCTCCTTGTTTTTTGAGCTGCTCTGCTGCTCCAGGTGACCCATCCCCAAGGCAGGACCCAACATTCTCCACATTGAGTTTCTCCCCTGTTGTCTCTAAATGGCTTCTGGAGAGCCTTCTAGGTCCCCAGTCTGGACACAGCTGGCTTGTGTAGCTCAAACTAGAGGCCACAGTTGCTGTCACCTTCACCTTCTCAGCCAAAGTCAAGTCTGATTCCCTGAGTCTTCCCTGGGCTGGGAAGATGCATGAAGCTCTCAGGGTATGTTTTCATAGATCCTGATTGGGAAAAGAGCCTAACAGCACTTCTAAGAAACTTCTTTATAAGTTCTCTCTTATCTTTTCCTCCTTGGGCTAAAGGAGGAAAACTCCCAAGATGAGTTAGATGTCTCAAAGTATGTAAGTCCAACTCACTGCCAGATCTTTGGTGAATTCTGCTTCTGAGTGCTTAATTATTGATGTCATTTTCTCTGGAAAGAGTTGTCAGGTTTATTGTCCTGCAGAATCTAGACAGTTTGAACCACACCTCATCTCTGTGGAGAGCTGAGAAATAAAGGGTATGAGATTGTCTCTTGTAGAGATGGAGAGCCCAAAGCTATTAGAACAGTTCCTACCTCTTAGAAAGGGGCCAGGGAAAGAGCTCAGCTGCCTCCCAAGTGTGAGGTTATGAGTACAATTCCTAGTACCACAAAAAGCAAACAAACAAACTAACCAACCAGCCCTACTTAGAAAATCAACAGAGATGAGGCATAAATCTGGGGACAAAAATAACCCCTCTTCCCAATAAAGGAAGTACTCCAACAAACCAGAAAGAGAAGAATGAGATATAGAGAAACACGGGGGCTTTCACTCCTGCTTCCTTCTCCTCTCTGTGGTTGTCTTCATCCTGCTCTTAGAAACCTACTTCAGTCCCTAGGGAGCCCTTGTCCCAGTACCGGTCAGGACCCAGCTAAAGGTCTGTGGAAATTGTAGGCAATGAGAATAAGGAAAATCGATGGAATATGAAGACTGCATTTTTAATTAGTTAAATATCCTTCACTTGCTGTTGATTGAAATGACTTCCTCAGATCTTGTGTTTGGACCTGGAGTCTTAAGCATTCTCCACAAAGGGCAGCTTTGGCATGGCTTGCATTTGAGATCAGACCAGATTCAGTGTCATGACCTGTGTGGCTGGGAGCTATTCTTGCAGTGAATTCCAGCACCCACTTAGGAGGTTGTTATGAAATGGAGCATGTGGAATTGCCCACTATTGCCCCTGACACCTAGGCAGGTTCTTGCCCTCTCCTGTAGATGATGAGGATGTAATGTAACGACAGGCAGTTCATTGTGCCATTAGAGAGAAACTGTCCCTTTGTGCTATTAGAGAGAAAATGTCTTCTTAGATGCTTGTATTACAGCACTGGCTTTTCCTCCCTTATCTAAAAGCTTGTGTTTGGGACTTTTGCTGTGTGAGTATTGTAGACTTAACCCTTTCAGGAGAAAATAGAGCCAAAGCTTAATTTCTCAAAAGAGTGGCTACATATAACTCTGTTAGGGTGTCTCAACACTTTCTGTTCCCCATCCTCTTTGTAATGGAGCCTAGAGGCATTTTATTTGGATCAGAACCCACTTCCTGTCTTCATCTGTAATTGTATTCCAGAAAAACTGTCTTCTCAGTATTTGGATATCTAGCTTTTGCTTTGTGTTTCATTCATTCAAAGACTGTCATCCTTTGTGACCTTTTCTAATTAAAATTAAAAATATATATATATTTCATACAGGGTCTCACTGTGCTGATCAGACTTGTAGTGATCCTCCTGTCCCAGCTTCCCCAGCACTAGGATTACAGCTCTATGCCACCATGCCTGGTTTCAGTGGCTGGCATGGTATCCCAGTGTTCTGGAACCAGCAGAGCATGCAGTACTGGGGACTGAACCTGGGTCCTTGTGCTTGCTAGGCAGGCACATAGACTGCTGGAGCTGTTTACCCAGCTCCCTTTGTGATTAAAAAATCAATTTTATTAATTAATTAATTTATTTATTGTGGAACCAGGCATTGAACTTAGGCCCTTGCGCTTGCCAGGGAAGTGCTTATTCTACTGATCCATCTTCCCAGCCCCCTAATTATGTTTATTGATACATTTTAGGAATATGTAATGATGATAACATTTGTCATAGAGAATTTGTACCTGTACATGATATAACTTGGTTCTCTTCTTTATTAATCCCCTACCCTGCCTTCTACCCCTTTTCCCCACCTCGTTTATAAAACTTTGGTTCCATTTTCTCATCAGTGTTTTTCTTTTCCCCCTCCCGCATCCTTACTGCCCCTTCCCATTTGAACATGTTTTTCCTATTTCACAAAATCATTATATATTTTGCTCCTTATTAACACTTTCAGTTTCTCACACCAGAGAAGCAGAGTGATATTTATGCATATGTGTCTGGTTTAGTTCACTTAAGGTGCACCCTTAAGGTGTGTCCTCAAGGTGCACCCACTCAGCTGGAAATGTCTTGAGCTTATCTGTGTTTACTGCAGAGTAGTACTCCATTATATATAAAACCCCGATCTTTATTGGTTCATTGGTTGATAGGCACTTGCGTTGTTTCCAGGATTTAGCTATTACAAATTGTGATGCTACAAACATGAGTGAACATATGTCACTGTGCAGGATGTTTTTAAGATCCCCAGGAGGAAAACCGTGGGTTGAATGGAACCCCTAGTCCTACTTTGTTGAGAAACTCCCACACTGATTTCCACAGTGGTGGCACCAGTCTATACTTCCACCAAAAGTTGAGAAGGGTTCTTTTTTCCCCGACAGCTTTTGACTCTGGTTAAACTTAAAGCTGTAAACCAAATTTCTCAAATTTAGTGTTTATGCACAGCTCCTGGGGACCCTGTTAAAAATGCAGATTATGGTTCAGTGGATCTGGTAAAAGGCCAAAGATACTGCATTTCTCATGCCATCTGGTCCAGTCCATGCCCCATATTGCATAGCAGGACTCCTTCAGCGCTGCCCTGCAGAGCCTGAGGGGGAGCAGTTCTGGAGAAACTGATCAGGTTCAGTTCCATGAGTCTCTCTAAAAATATAAATCAAAAGACAGAAGAAGGGCTGGCAAGCTAGCTCAGCAGACTAAGTGCTTGCATAAGTACACTCAGGGACTGGGGTTTGATCCCCAGCACCACATGCTGCTCCAGCCCTGGTCCTGGGTGTGCCGAGCCTGCCAAGGGGATGGGTTGTGGTCCACACACCTGTAATCCCAGCAGTGCAGAGGCTGAAAACAGGAGGATCACTGTAAGTCTGAGCTACATAGTGAGACTCTGCAGCAAATACATTAAAAAAAAAAGAAGAGATGGTGAATAGAGATGCCCTATAATTATGTTTGGCAAAAAGTAGGATGAATTCAATACATGGCTCTTGGGGGTTTAGGAAAGAGAAGAAAAAGTTAAGGCAGTGATTTCAGGCACATAGATATAAAGCATGGGGGTTATGTAAGGATTCTTCGGAGATTCTGACATATCCCATTTAGCTTACAGGTCAAAAATAAATACTTGTGTAAGATGAAATCGATGCCCTCAGTGGCTCCACTGGAATTCAATCCTACACATAGAAAAGAATTTTCATGAACAGGCAAAAGCACAGAGATAGAGTGGAGATGAGGAATGATGAAAATTTCCTTTTAAGCACAATTTGAAGTAGTAATGAATGGCAGAGAGATCACCTATGGTTCTGTCATGAGAAAGAGACATAGAGCCTTTGTTAGTATCTTGGTTGGACAGCACAAGGTCCAAGCATCTTGAAGGCCAGCTGTTTCTGTAAGTGTGAAAGTGTTGGTTGAGAGTAGCTTGTATTCTCAAAGTCGTTGTCCAGTGGTTTAGTGATATGGCTTGGAATCAAGCTCCTAGAACCTCACATTGAAGTTTGCTGTCCTTTAGGCAGTGCAGTGAAAACATCTCTCTGGCCCACTCATTCAAAAGAATGTCACAGCTCAAGAATGTTCATTCACACAGCAGTGGGAGGTAGTGACTTATGCTTCCTAATTCAGGAGGAGTTGTCTCCTATGTGAAAGGCATGTCAGGAACAAACTATAAATATTGGAAGAGTTTTTCCCACACTTCTTCTGTGCTGGTTTATCAAAAGATCTGGGGTGTCTGGATGAACTAGTGCTGTTGAAGCACCTCGAATTGTCCTCAACTGTCAGATTTATTTTGAGTGCCAAGGAACATAGAGCATAAAAACTCCTCCCAAAGTTACTCACTGAGAAAACATACCCTTTTACACTCTTCACTTGTTCCTTAGTTCATTTGTGGATTTATTATTCTTAGGGTGAAAGGCTTTCATGTCTTAAATATATGGGATGAGCAACATATGGCCACAGGCTCATAATATCACAATAATTAAGACTTATACTGAAATGGCTGTTTATATCTCAGGAGGACTAATGCTAATTAATTATGCTTTCTGAAACTCCTGAGGTGATTCCAAAGCCAATGCTATTATCTTCTCTTGTCCTAGGGAATCTTCATTTCTTACAGAAAAAGTAAAGAGATTCCTAATGCTGTCTGGCAAATTAGTGGCTCAGGCAGAAATGAAATCCAGACTTCTAAATCCTACGTCGTAATGGTTTAGGTGTAAAATATCTCCCAAAGTCTCATGTTCAGAAGTGGGATTTCTGGCAGGGGACTGGGCACCGTATTCTTCAGTGGATGAGTCTACTGAGGAGTTCATAGCTGACTGGGCTGGTCAGAGGTGGGCCCTGGCAGGAAGAGGTGAGTCACCGAGCCTGGCCTGTGCATTCCACCCTTACACTCTGCTCCTCTCTCTGCTCACTGGCTGCTGAGGAAGATCAGCTTTGGTGCATGATGCCATAGGTGCCTTTGGTGCACCAGGGTAATTCTGCCTTGGAGCCAAGCAACCGTGGACTGAATTACCACACACCATGAACCAAATTAATCTTGTCCTTTTAGGTATCGTCAGGCTTTTTGATCGAGTAACAGGAAAGCTGACTAAATGCTCTTACTCAGGCCTTTTGGATTTTTGTGCTGCTAAGGAGAGGAAGGGGAAAAGGACCTGACAACATGAGGTTTAGCATTCCACACCGAAAAGCACTGTAAGGATGAGCTGGTTGAACAGGATCATTATTTTTATATAGTTTTATCATGAGGACTTCTTGGAAATATTTTGCAAATGAAACTTGTAGACAGTATTTTTGTTTCTTCTTTTAAGAATGTATTTTAGTACAAGGTCTGCAGGGACTCGTAGTGATCCTCCTGTTTTCAGCCTCCCAAGTGCTGGGATTACAGGTGTGTGCCACTACACCCAGTCTCACCCACCTGCTCAGTGGGCCCCAGGGGCAGGGGGAGGGGGGCTGGGGATGGAATCTGGTCCCTGCATCAGCCTAAGCAGGCTCTTTAATCCACTGAGTTTTCTGGTGAGACTAAGAAAGGAAAGAGACAGATGTGTTTTTATGGACTCATCATTATTTTTATCCTGGTGGCAGAATGCAAAATGACTTCTACTGTCAGGCTACCTCACTCCTCCCCATTTGCTTTTTTAATACTACAAAGTGTTTTTCCGTTTACTGTAGTGTCTTACTATTATCAAGTCAGAACTTACTCATGAAGATTGACATTAAATATTGATTTACTTAGAAACTGTAACAGAGATTAGAAGCGGTCTGAGTTAGTGTTCTCTCACTATTGGGATAAAATACTCAATCCCAAAATGAGAGATTTATCTAGCTGACAGTTTCAGTCCATACTGGGCTGGCTATAAGGCAGAGTGGCACATGACAGAGGGTGACAGTTCAGGGTGGCAGAAGACAGCAAAACAACAAGACCAACAAGGCAGGAACAGAGGCAACCACAGCAGCAGCAGGGCCAAGTCTGTCTTCCTTGTTTGCCTTTAGGCTTTCCACCCCAGGCTGGGTGAAGCATTCACACCCATAATCCCAGCAGCACTCACACCCATAATCTCAGCACTGTATCATGAAGTAGTCACAGCTTGTAGAAATCTGCCCCATGACTACAGGAGACTTTGTGGGGACAACTAGACACAAACTATAACAGAAGCTGAAAATGAAAAGGCCTTCATTCTAGTTTATGTAACATGGGGTGAAGAGGATGGTGAAGTACTTATGACAAAACTGTGACTTCATCTTTGATGTCAGCCCTACAGGATGACCTTGTGGAGGTGTGTACATCACCCACTCAGTCTAGAACTATTATATTATCAAACTGTACTTTTCATTTAGCTTCAGTTTGGACCTCTTACTATCTCCCCATAAGTCCTGACAACATTCCTCAGGTCAGAAACAAAGCAAAAGTGTTTGTGGAATTCAAGACATGCATTAGATTCTTCTGAAGGTGGTGTTCTAGCAGAGCTGTGTGCTCGGTCCTCATCTTGTCTACATTGTAAAGGAACTTCAGCCTCCATACTGCACTGAGGAGGGGTCAAATTGCTTGCTACATGTTGTAGCACCATTAGGTTCAACAGAGTTCCTGGGTGTCCATTCTCTATGCCAGAGTTTCTTTCTCAGCAAGAAGCCAGGGTTTGTAGCCACTTCTTGTTGCCCAATGAACCTGCTTTTTCTTACTCTATAAGCGCTGTTAAGGTAGTATCCAGGAAAACATAATGGTACTTTCAAATCTCCACTACAGGGGCATGATTCATTCACTTTGTTGGAGATTTCTCCTCCTAGCCAGTGTTTGGTTTTGCCCCATTTAAGCCCTAAATCTCTTCAATAGAACTCTGTCCTTAAACTCAACACATCACAGTATATAATAGTATGTAACCAACAGATTTAAACTAAGTAAAACAAGGCAGTTGGAAATGATAATTAAAAATTGCAAGCTATTCTCAAAATGTGCCCATTGCCTTAAGTCTAAAAAGGAAATGATTTTTTCTGTGTCTACATTTAATATGAGCCACAGGAACACCCTAGGCTTCAGAGGCCCAGAGATATTTCTCTCTTCTGGAGAGCACACCCTAAGAGGACTCCATGGCCTTCCTGCTGGTTTCATCATCTTACAGTGCATTTGCTTGTTACTAACAACACACACTAAGTGACAGCACTTCTCATATGTGAGGGATGAACAGTGGTTTTTGCAAAGTTTAAAGGGGGCCTAATTGTTTTGTGGATGAGCTTGGTGGAGAAAGCATACAGCGGTGAGTCATAAATCTGGAAAAAGAACTATTTTCTAGATTATAGGCTAATCTTTTACTTGTAATCACCCCTCAAGTCCCGTTTTTCTACCTCTAACCTTTACTACTCTAAGTTGCTTAATGTTCTTGGACCTCTGAAGGTCTCCTGTGGGTAGTGTGTTTGGGTGCTCCCTTTCTTGAGGTGCGCAGAGCTCCTGAGGCATTCGGAATCACTGAGGCTATTTCAATGCATGGTTGAGATAAACGTGGCTCAGATTCTTCAGTCTCTGTAGCTTTTGTGGGATTGCATGTTTATAAGCATATGGTGACTCTAAATCTCCCATTGTGAGTGTGTGGTCCACAAGACCTTTAGAGCCACCTGGTGACCAGCTCCTCCCAGTGTAACAGTGCAGGTCCCATATCCAGGGAAAGCCCTCAGACCTGGAAAGACTGATTAGTAAGAGATTAGCCTATAATGGGTTTGGCTGGCACTGCCCTAGTTTGGAAACTTATGGTCCAAAACCCCAGGAATCCTCTTAGTCCCAGGCAGTCTATTATGGTTGGCCACTCTAGTACAAATTCAGGTTCTCACACTTAAATCCAAATACTTATAATTTATAAATCAAATGGATTATTGTGAAATAGGACAGCATCTGTCCTCTTACTTAACAGATGTATGTCAATAATGACCCAAAAGGATGGGTTGAGGTCAGAATTCTCAAGCTCTTAAAGTTCCATGAGGGCACTTAGTGGCTTTACTGGACCTTATCCCAGGCCTCTAACTTGTGACCCCAGCTATGCAGCAAGAGGCTAGACAGACCAACCCACCTGTCTGGGATGACTCTGCATCCCTTTCTTAGGTCCTTGCTTAGTGGGGGCTCACGATGGGTGGTAGGTCTTCTCCCCCTTTTGGGGGAGAAGCTGGAAGAAGAGGTCTGACTAGTCCTGAAAGAGGCCAGGACATGCAGTGAGAGAACGCCAGGTCTTGCTCATTTGCAGCGTGGCTGCCGGAGGCCACATGTGCTCACAGGCACCCCTATGGGCTGTGGGCAGAGTGAGATCTACAACAAAGAGTTACACGGCAGCCCCAAGAGTGAATTGCTTCCATGTGGCTGGGGAACTTTTCTTTCAGCAGAAGGAGGAAGATTCCAGGGTGAGGGGACACTACCTCACTGAGGGCCTTTGCAAAGGGAAAGGACTTCAGAAGATGGAGGTGCCACACAAATATCAGAAGATGGTCTGACCCTCCCGGAATCACCCCTTAAACTGCAGGGCAGCCTTGAAATCCTCTTTCAGGGTGACACATGAGCTACAAATAATTCTGACAATGCACACTGACAGAGTGTAACTCCAAACTACTTAGGGATGGCATTGGGGTAATAAAACTCTTAGAAGTGCAGTTGAAAATTACTGGAATCAAAGACTGCCCGAATCGAGGCAGTACCAGCTCAGTGGGCGCCTGAGCTGTCCACGGCACAATCTCTAGTGGTGGTAGGCACAGAGACTGCAGTGTGGAAAGCACTCTTGGAGTAGTGCAGAGTACGGGCTGCTCAGCACTGTGCAGCATCCTCAAATCAAAGAACACAGCCATACATTTAGCTTTTTCCCTGGCAAAATAGATATTCTTCTAGCTGAAATTCTAATTTGAGCAGTGGGGACACTTTTATTTGATTCTTCATTTAAACTAATAGTGATTGTCCCCTAGGAATTGATAAGCAGAGAATTGGCTCATTTCCCCTTATTTTAGTGGTGCTTACAGTTCAGAAGGGAAATGAAAACTGAGTGAGTGTCACGGTTTACAAATTTTACTGTCTTACCTGGTAATGTCCAAAAGTCCAGAGAAAAGCTTTGGAAGTTCATTTTACAAATGCTTGCATGTTATGAAAAATTTAACTTTACTTCAATGCAGACTTACATTCAGAGAGCCAGCCAGCTGTAACCAGAGACTCAGTAGTAAATTTTTTGTCACTAATTCTTATTGATTCTGAGTTTCAAAAAAAAAAAAAATTCTTTCAATGTCTTTGGCAGGTTTTATAGGAGTATCTTAAAGCACAATATTCTGATCATCTTGGTGTCCATAGAGCCATCCAAAAAGTTAACTTGATATATTTTTACCTTTCTGTCCAATATCACATTTATTTATAACTTCTGACATATCAATGATTTCAACAGAAAAAGCACATCTTGTGTGTGTGTGTGTGTGTGTGTGTGTGTGTGTGCATGGTTAGGATAAGAAAATGTGTTCTTCTGACCTTACAAACCTCCCTGAAGATCTGAAGGAAGGCAAAGTTGTACTTTAGTTTTCATCCTGCAGGTAGTCGCAAATTGCTCATGAACACAAATGGGCCCTTACTGTGCCTAGCTTCAAATAGCCCCAGAACCACTAGGGAATAACAGAATGGCAAGAAAATTACCCTTCTCTGAAATAAATACACCAACTTTACTTAACATGACCAGCTGTGTCACAGAAACAGTCTACAAAAAGAAATCATCAAAATTTGCTAGTCTCTGAAGTTTTTCCAAAGTGCTCTGTGATTTCTAGTTTTCCTTTTATTTCATTTTCTGTTTTGGAGGACTGGAGGGACTGCGAAAGGGAACAGAGTCAGGTGACGTAAGGTGAGACATCCAGGCTTTAGTTACCTGTCTTGTCAAGCAATCTGCTTGATCACACGACTTGCAGGGCACATTTACCACATTTTAGTTGCTATACATTGAGTGATTTTAAACTCCAAAATAGATGCTTACATGTGTTTGCTGTGTTTTGTTTTTCAGGTGGCAATCCAGATTACCTAAGTGAACTTTATGAAGGTAGCTGTCACATTTTCTTCACTTGCACTTTATCAGAATGTTTGTACATAATGAAAACCCTCTAAACTCAGTTAAATACACACTCTCAGCATTATGTGGGCTGAAATAGCATCACAAAAATCATTCGGTATTTATGGACACTTCCCCCCAGATATTTACAGTGACTGTAAACACCATACTCTCACTCATATTCTGTTCTTGGAAGTAGTAAATCCTTTCTGCTGTAGAGACATTTTGGTTCCATAATTGGGAACCAATTGCCTGCTTACAAGCCATAACTACCGCGAGGAAAGGGAACTGTACTGGTCTCTGGCTATGCCAGTAAACCCAACTTGAAATTGTTTCTTGTATAATGAGGAAGTTTGGCCCCCAGACAGGAACTTCAAAGGCAGGGCTTGCTTTAGGGAGAGTTAAACTAGCAACTTCACGGTATCCTCAGGGACCCCAGTTCTCCCTCTCGACATCCCTAACCTCTTCCACCAGCTCCACTGAGGTCTGAGTTGCTCCCTCATAGTTCTAAGTGAATGCTGACCTAAGACTCTTGTCGTTCACATTGATGGGAGTGAAGGAAGGGTCTTTGATGGTATCCCCAAAGAAAGAGCACCTTCCTCTAGCCTCCTCAGACCCTCTTCCTACCTGGTTCCTGACACCCTGGCTTGTGGAACCATTCTCACCCTCATTGCTGGTGAGAGAGGTGAGCTGACTTTTCACTAACTAGTCCCAGCCCTGTGCCAGTTTAATCCAGCTTCCCTGGAAGTGGATAGGGTTAAACCCTAAGCCAAAGAAGGATTCTAGGAGTGTGGAAGGGCAGCAACTAAGAGGCCCAGGATATTACTAGCTTTGGACTAGTACTTTGGACTAGTACTTTGCAATACTTTGCTATTTGACTGAAAAGCAAGGCTGTTTTACTAGGTATGACAACCTGTCTTCAGCAGATTTACAGACCACCTCTGTGTCCAGAAAGCTTCAATCATTTCTAAATTTGAAGAAGTGACAGGCTGTGTTTCAAGATTTGGCTTGAAATTTCAGAATGATTACAGTTTAGATTGGTTTAAATGTTACTTTTATGTATTCTAAAAAAATATTCTGTTCTCTAATTTTATACATAATGTACATGTAGACATTAATGTTTTCTTCATAAGGCCATCCTGTGTTTGAATGTTTATTACAAGGTGCGTGTATTTAACTTGAGTTTAATTGGGAAGTATGTTATTTCTATCTGTTTATGCATGTTAAGCCATATTTCTTCCAAGCTGTGACTTGGTTGATTTTATGCATGTGACTTACAAATTTTTCTTTTTATTTGTTCTGTTATAATTTAAAGAAATAATATCTCAAATTGTATCACAGGGAATTATGTGAGAATTGTGATTTTACATTTTAACTTATGTTTTGGGTTTCTTGTTAGTAACCTCAAGATTTTAAAAATGCCATCTTCTCATTGGCCTCAAATCCCATTTTGATCTTTGGGCAAAAATGCCATGATACTGATCTATAGATATTTTTTGTAATTTAGGTATTGATGAGGGGTTGACAATCATATGAAGAAGGAAAATTAAAAATGAAATGTGTTCACATTTGAAATCAGTGAGTTTTACAAGACTAAAACAGCAAATAGAAAATAAGTGGGTTTTCTGTCACTTTTCCTCCAGATTGCAAGGCACACTTTGGTACAAAACAATACTGTATAATTTACACTATGTGCTCTGAAGCCGGCATGATGATTCTACCTGGAGGAGCTGAGCTGAGCCTGAGTTAGTGATATAGTTTGTTCAGGAGGGAAATGGAACTTCTGAACCTATTTAGGATTAAAATATCAACATTTACAGAAATACCATCTGCAATAAATTCACCAAGAATTTTCTTGGTAGTATTTTGCAGGTGATATTGCTATTACAAACTTTGCTCACTACAAAGAAAATCAAATATCCATTCTGATCTATATAGACTGGAATTGATCTGGGAGCTGGTATAACAAGAACACATCCTGATAAATCTATGAACTGTGTCCATTTATAGAATTAATGAGTCTGAAACTGAAATATTGGCAAGGTTGAACTCTTCAAGAAAATCTCCATGGACCCACCTTCCAATCCATCTTAAACATTTGCCTTTTACTCAGATAAGAGGTACCTGCCCAGGAGTTAGCGTTGTGTACCTAAACTCTGGTCAATAGCTGGGTCCTGCTGTTTTCCTGTCATCAGGTAGCTACAGATAAGCCATTTCATGTTCTGGAGCTCACTACTCTCAGCTCTAAAATTGGCCATCAGACTCAGTTTCTAAAGACTCTTGCATGTCTGAAAGTCCATAGTTTTTAAGATAATCAATCTCCCTTCATAGTTGTTTTAAAGATTTCATCAATAAAGGGATCTATTCAGTGCAATTAAGACACTCTAAGCCAGATTTAGAATTTGACCAGCAAATAGTAATTTAAAGATCTCTGCTGAAAAAAATCTTTGATGTCATGCAAATCCCTGCTGCAGTGGCTTTTACTCAGCAGCCCTGCCCAGGCTGGTGGCAGCTCGGTCTTTGGGGATTGATCTTGCTTCCTGATGGCTCTTTCTGTGGGTGGCCTCCTGGAGAGTGGCTGTCTAATGACAACTTCATGCTCCTTCTTTCCCCTTCTCCAATTTAAGACTGGACTGCAACGAGTGACACCACGAACAGAAGCAGTGAAACACCTTCCACTGTTCCTGACAAACCAGGCCGGGAGCATCTCTCGGTGAGTGTGATAACCAGGGGTCTCCTTGGTCGCTTTTCAGTGGCTGCATGTTGAAGTCCTGCGATTGCTTCCTCAAGACATGTTTATGTTTCAGATATAAACAAGGCATCTAATGTTGGAGGAATTAATAGAAAAGTTTAATAAAGGTATTATCTAGCCTTAGACTTACTTGGTTTTCTTATCTACAACATGTAATGGTTGGTGGGTCCTATTTAAAATATTTGTCTTTTATAAAGCAATCATTAGGCCAAGTAACCAGTATTTCTATTCATTGATCACTTCATATATATGTACTGAAGCCGCTGATGTTTGATCTGTGGGTGCAGCATGGCACTCAGAGAGAACGTCAGAGACACTGATCTGGAAACACAGTCCCTGTGTTGGGCCTTCTTACATAGGGAGACGCAACTGAAGGGCAGCCACAGACCCTGGGGTCTGGGTTGCGACTGGCCCATCAGTGCCTCTGATCCACCCCAAAGCTTCCTCTGATCTTCTCTTTTCCTCTCTTATCATGCGCACATAGCTCTTCCTGTGAGCTCTTACTCTTTATTAATTCAAATCCATCCATTTGTCTCTGCTTGGGATGCCACTGTTGTGGGCTGACACAGAGTTTAGCAAACTAGGGCCGCTGGATTCAGTCTGGCTCGCCACCTGCTTCTGGGAGGCTTGCCGGCTAAGAATAGTTTTACATTAAAAATAGCTTTAAAAAAAAAAAAAAACCATCTTTGATTGGAATGCAGTCATGTCCACTGACCTGTACACTGTCTGTGGCTACTTTTGTGCTACTGTGGTGGATGGGGCACTGCAACGGAGCCCACATGGCCTGCAACACTGAAACTACTTATGATCTGGCCCTTACAGAAAGTGGACGACAGTTGTTCTTCCCTGAGTGACACCGCAGTGTCAGAAGGGCCTTGTTCCCCCACCACACGTCATCTTCTGCTCTTTTTCCACCAAGCACCCTGAATTACCTTAAGCCCCAATCAGATTACTTCATTTTTAGGTTTTCTTTTCTTTTCTTTCTTTTTTTTTTTTGAGGGAGGGGGGTCTCACTATGCAGTTTGGCCTCATAGTGATCCTCCTGATTTGTGCCTCTCTAGTGCCTGGATTACAGGTGTGCACCACCATGCGTGGACTCCATTGCCAGCTCAATGCTCTGGGGGTGGGACTGGTATGGTATGAGGTGACAGGGATTGAACCCCGGCCCCTGAGCTTAGCTAAGCAAAAGCTAGTCTGCTGAATTATATTGCCAGCTCTGGTTTTATTTTTAATTGACAAATAATAATTATATAGTTCTGGGATACAAAGTGATATTTCCTTTTTTTTTTGGTCTTTTTGAGACAGGGTTTGGCTATGCAGTTCAGGCTGGCCTTGAGTTCACTTTGTAGCTCAAGCTGGGCTCCTCTTGTCTCAGCCTCCTGAGTGCTTGTAATTACTTATACATTTGTATATTTTGTGTTATATCTATTTATCTAATAAACCCTAACTCATACAAGAAGTTTTACTGCAATTCTATTAGGAATACTGGGAATTATAATAAAGAAGCAATCTGAGAAAAAAAATTCTGTTATTCATAGAAACACAGTTTGGGAGCCTTCTGAGGGACTAGGCAAATCTGAGTAGTCTAGGTGGATCATGGAAGGCTAGAGTCCCAGGTGGAAGCTGAGTAGTCTGCAGTAGAAGTAGGAGATGATATCCAAGCTGAAGGTGAAGACTAGAGTTCCTTCAAAGAATCAGCAATCAGGCTTCCTCATTGTCCTTTTGTGTGCAGGTTACCTACTCTGGGGAGTGGAGAGGGGACCTCTGCACCCATACCATCTCAGATTCCTCCTCTTACACAGGCTGAGGATGTTTACAAATTAAGGCTCCTTTTCTTCTGCTGACTCAGTTAAACTAAACTGCTCAAGTTGACACAGTAACCAACATCTTAGAGCCATCAGTGCATGTTCTCTACATCACAGGAGGTGCCACTTAGTTAAGCTTCTAGCCCTCTCAAGGTGACACAATGCCTCAACCATTACACTTCTCTTGTAGGAGGTAAATTCTTCATGGTAGTTTATGAAGCTCGGAGATCTTGCTGTCCTTGCTCCTTTCTGACATCCTCTCTTCTACTTTGTAACTTTCTGTCATTTGACCTTTTGAATAGTCCCTTGAGTACTTCAGGGCTCATTCCACAGAGGAACACAGGGCTTTTGCTGCCAGCCAGCTTGGAGTTTAAGGTCATTCAGCAGGAGGATCACTATGAGTCTGAGCTGCATAGTGAGACCCTGTACCAAATAAATAAATAAATTTTTAAAATTAACCAGAAAGAGTCAGTTAATCTAGGCGGCTGGCAGCTGTTATTCCCTTTCATTTTCTTCTGAGCAGCTGCTCTCTGGAATTACCTTATTTATTTCTTTAGGTGCTTAATGTATTTTCATCTCAGGATTCCTTCATAAGAATCTTAAGACAGTACTTTTACCTATTCTGTACCTCCAATTTTCTTAATTTCAGTTACTTGAGTTCAATATGAAACTAAAAACATTATATGGAAAATTTCAGAAATGAAAAACTCATGGATTTGAAATTATGCACTGAAGTGTGATGAAATAGTGCATAATTCCTCCATCATATTTGAGCTTTAAACTCTCCTTTGTCCTGAGTACTCCCACCATGTAAGCTACCCACCCATAATTACTTGGCAGCCATCTCCGTGATTAGACCCACTGTCCTTGCGTCAAAAGGCTTGTGTTCTGGTAAACCATATTTTAGTTAATAAGGGCTCTAAAGCATGGGACATATAATATTAATTGCTCTATTTTATATTGGTGTTAATCTATTACTATGCCTAATGTTAAGTTAAATTTCATAGATGTATATTTTAGGAAAAAATAGTTCATATAGAAGTTGGTTCTGTCTGTGAGTCCAGGAATCCACTGGAGGTCTTAAAGTGTCTCTGCTTCAGTTAAAGGGGATATTGTGTAGGCTCTCTGCTCAGTGTTTTTTTTTTGTTTTTTTTTTTTAATCTAGGTTTGCTTGTTCCTCTGAAAATACTGCCAGACATGTAGTTGGCATTCAGTAACACTTGCAGACTGGCTAGGTTAATAGCGAACATTAGAGGACAAGTTGTAAAGTAGAGGGAGTGGAAGTGGGGTAATTATTAAGGTGTTGGGAACAGTAATAAACAATGTACTATATTCTTGAACTAAGACCATAACATTGGAATGGGAAGTTCATAAATAAATGCATCACAGTTGCACTTTGAAATGTACATATCCAGTATAAGCATTTCCACACACACACACACACACACACACACACACAGACACACTTTCACAGATAACCATGTGCATAACACAGAAATACCAAGATGCCATGGTAAGTCAAATTCTATGACTTTATAGTTTATGCTTTGAAAACATTGTGTACATAAGAAATCTGAGCTGCTGGAGCTGAGTCACTGATGTGCGCACATTCTAATTACTAGAAATTTAGATTAACTTCATTCTTCTCTCTTTTAATGCCAGTGATAGGTGGAAGCCTCTGACTGGCATATCTCAAGACATTCAAGTATTTATAGAGCCAAAAGGCAAGATCAGTAAAAATAAACATCTTTCAAAGCCTGTACATTCAGAGAGCAAGACTATGTTTTGTAGAACTTAAGTACAATTTAAAAATTTGATGTGGTCCCGATATTTGTGATATAAACAATCTCTGATCATTTCATTAGAAGAGTCCCAGAGCCAGAGAGGTGACAGTGGCATCGCAGATGTTGTCAGAGCACTTGAGAGACAGTGTTAATGTTGGCCAAAGGCCCCACCGGTGGCTCTTCAAGCTCCTGGTTGGATTTGCATGAAAAGACAGATTCCTTGTGTTCTGTCCTGAAAGACCTTTTTCAGGTGAAAACCAAAGGAGCCACCAACCCAGCAAATTCTCACATAAGAACTTCTGTTGCCTCTAGCACATGCATGATACCTAATACTCTACACTTATCATTTTTGAAAAAGTGATTCTTACACGAACCTTTGTTTCTTTTTTTTGTTGTTCTTTTAGAATTTTATTTAATTATTTAATTATTTATCTATTTATTTTATTGAAGTACAAATATCAATGAGACAGTTTTAAGACACCTTAACAGGATGGATTTGATAAATTAATACACTGTAAACTGTTTTCATAATGTTTCGGTATCATAGAAGGTGCATACATGATATTATACTTACAGACATTATTATAGCAAATGTCTCTTATCAGTAAATTAAGAGAGTGTAGCTGTTTGCATATCTTATTTTTTATACCTGAATTACATGAAAGATTCAATAATTAATACTTTCTACCTTGTTATTTTCCCAGTGGTTGTCCATACTACTAGAAGCGACATAATATCCTGTCCAACTACCATTAGTGCAAATCTTGCCTCTCATAGAATTATGTAGAAGCACAGCGTTATCTATCCCAACTGTACTGTCCATACACACACATCATGATTCTTCCTTTCTATACCCCTTCCTTGGTCTACTCTGTCAAAAATGGGCACTCCACTGTCATTCAACCAATTTAGGTGCCTGAACTCGATGACACAATCCAACACAGTCAAGCATTCCACAACAATAGTGAGTTATCTGAAGAAGTTGTCAATCAGAACCTTTGTTTCTTTAAGTGCTTTAATTTAGATTGTCTTTGATAGGTTTGAAAGTGATTTGAATATCTTTAGCAGCTTTTCAGCAGTAGAGCCCCATCCTGTCCACAGGTGGGGTTGTGCATCCACTAACTGAGATCAGCCAGGATTATTTAGTGTCCTTGTGGGAGGGCCAGCCACATGCTTTTACTTTGACACCTTTATTTTCAGCCACACAGTTTAATGAGCAAATCATGTTTTATATATCTAGACAGGTTGGTTCAGATTCTAGGGTTGGGAGGTGTGCCTTGGGCTTTGTTATGGTTTGCATCTAGTTGTCCCCCCAAAGCCTCATGCAGTCATAGGACAGCTTCTAAAGTGTGTGATTAATTCTTGATCCAATGCTGGGATTATGGGTGTGAGTGCTGCACCCACCCTGGGGCTGATAATCTGCATACCATGTAGGGAGGAGAGAGAGGCTTGCTAGCTGCCTAAACTGCTGCCTCTACCTTTGCTCTTTTCTGTTTTTGGCTGCCATAGAAGACTGCCCTCTGATGTGTGCTGCTCTGCCTTGGAGCCAGCCAAGTATGGACTAAAACCTCCAGTAACTGTGAACTAAATAAACGTTTACTTCCTTGATTTTAGTTGTCAGGTATTTTGTCCTAGCAGTGATAGAAAAGAAAATGAGACAGGCTTCTTATTTAATTTTCTATAAATTTTACTTTTATCACTGTAATTCATATTGTCATCTTTTCTATTAATATTGGTTTGTGACATTATTCCAAGCCCACTGTCTGCATTCACTTATTTTAGATTTATAACAAATTGCTAAGTAGAATATTATTATATTTCCTATTTTACACATCAGTATTGTGAGACTCTGGGTTTAAGTAATTCTAAAATGCTGTATGTAATAAATGGTCAATCTAAAATGTATATAGAGGAAAAACCAATATCTTTAATATTTGCCAGCATGTAGTTCTTCTCACTGTGAAAGGAGTATCACTCAGAATAAACTATGCTGCAGTAACAAAATTCTCCAGGCCTTAGCAGGTTAAAACCATGCAGGTTTCCTTTTGGATGCAGCACATGTTTTGGCTGAGAGCCCGCTGAGCATTGTTCTGCCTCCAGGACAGAAAGTCTGAGTCTGTTATGACACAGAGGAAGGAATGCCTGGGTAGGTGCTCCAGATTCTCACCTTTGGCACTCCTGACATTTGGGGAGGAGTGGCTTTATTTGGGGGTCTTTGTCCTAGCCGCTGGCTTCTATCCATTGGGTGTTAGTGGCCCCTTGTCCCAACTGCGGAAACTCAAAAATGCCAAATGTTTTTTTTTTTTTTTTTTTTTTTTTTTTCTGGGGTGGCAGCATTATTTCTGGTTGACAGCCACTCCCCAAAAGTTCTCAGACTAGCACTGCAGTTCCACACCCAGTAGTGACACAGGTCTCAACTTGTCACATGAATCCATCTAATCATAAACAAGCCAGGAAATGCATTTTACAGTCACTCCGGGAAAACGCTGAAATACAAGGGAAACAGTGCTAATGATTGCCTCTGAAGGACCTAATCTTGTCAGCTTCAAGGATGATCATGTAGATTAAATGAAATAGTGAAGTTTAAGAGTCTGAGTCAGCGTGAGTATCCGAGACAGCTTAGAGCAGGAGTTGTGAAACCATGCTGAAATCCAGCCACTCATGTGTGTTTGTGAATATGGTTTTACTAGAATGTGGCTACACCACTTGTTTCCATATGTTCTGTGGCTGCTTTTGTGCTACTCTGGCTGAGCAATTGCAACAAAGACTTGATGGCTGGCCAAGCCTTAATATTCCTTATTTGCAAAAGTTCACCACTGGCTTGGAGCTTTTCTTTGGCAGCAAGATCTTGGGCAGAGCAAAACTGAAAGAGGATGAGGCCCAGAAGTATATTCCCACTAAAGCCCACCAAGCAAGCATAGCAAGTCTATCCAGCATGGGTGTGTTGGCTGAATTCTCCTGCAGCTTATTTCCAGACTGGCGTTAAAGTCCCAACCTCTTCCCTGGACAGGGTAAATCTGCATGAAGTCTAGCTCAACACATTGCCACCTGTGCATACATGGCAGTTGTTTGCCAGTGGTTGAGTCAAAAAAGCAAAGATTAACAATAACCAGATCATTATGCACACAAAAGGGAAAGTGTAAGGGTCACTGGGCAAACAGGTGAGGGGCACAGCAGCCCCAGGACAGAGGAGTGGGTGTCAGGCCAGATTGCCAGCTCAGAACAGCCAGGTTAGTGATCAGGCCAGGGAAAGGCGTCTGGGGATTGCACAGGTCCCCTCTGCTCTCCACTGGGGGTACTGCCCTGGAGCTGGTTGATCTTGGAGGTGGGGGAGGCTGGAAGGTGATGGCCTTGGAAGGTGGGGTGATTCCCAGAGCTCCCAAATTCCCCAGTGTAGGCGCAGGCGTGTGCTGGATTGGATGGATGGTGCAAAGGTGCTGTATCCTTGCACTGCGTGGGCTTGGGCACAGCTGTGACTCGGGCCCTAGCAGTGCTATCCATTGGTGGTGGGTTCCCGGGGCCAGGAGGGCCCTGTCCACTAGACTTCAGTTGAAGTCTTGCTCAGTGGGAATAAATAGGTGGATAAAATGCCTTTCTGCAACTTGGAAAGTTCTCTTCTAATCCTTGTGGGGTAAAACAATGTTAGATGGCCAGCGAGTCTCTGAAAACCATTTGGCTCTGCTGAAGCAAGCAGTATTGAGGTGAAATTTGTTAAGGCAAAGGATTTTTGAAAACAGTAATTTAGCACTGAAAAATATTTTATGGATAGCAATGTGTACTTGTCAGGTAAGAAAGGTTGATCGTTTTTAAAGCACTAATCTGCACTGTATCAGAGAAACCTGGGGGTGGCCAGCATTAGATGGAATTGGGGTGGTGATAGTAAGCTGCACAGGACTCCCTCACATTTGACCTCCCCACGTTGAGCCCTTCTGGTCCCTGCATGCTGGGGTAGATCACCAACTGCCCACTGAAAATCATAGTAACTATATTTACGTTCAACTCAATAAATGAACTCTACCCTGCACCTCCAGAAAACAAACAAACAAAGAAAAAAAACACAAATAAACACCTGCGCTGCCTATGTCTCCACCCCCAGAAGTCTGGGATGTAGTTCTGGTAGCCTCCCCATCCTAATGCACTTGGAGTGGGGTGGCAGTGTGAGCCGAGTTACCACCCACAGTTTTGTTCCTTCTGTCTCAGGACTGTGACAGGATTTGCAGATGCATGTGTAAGCTGCACTTGCAATCCCCTTTTTACATTTTAAAACCCCTCTTCCATACAGAGACGTGTACAGACCATAAGTGTACAAGAGGTTTCACAAGCAGAATTCCACCCAAGGTGCCTTCTTCCTCTGCCTTTTTTGTCACAGGGTGCCCTGATTGCTATGAGTGACAATTCTAATGAAAAAAAAATATCTTTTTTTTTTATTGGATGGTTTTCAAGCCTATGCAACAATGGAGTAGTAAAGTGAACCATATTGTGCCTTTACTAGTCTCAAAATCATCAGTAGTGTTCTGTATTCTCCTTTTCCCTCAACTCAACCCCTGCAACACAACAATGCTTCTTATGCTAAGATCTCAAGTTACAGTGACAATCCCTGCCTCGAGTGGCATGAGTCTTTCTTTCCAGAGATGTGGGCAGATGGGTGAAGGGATGCATAGATGGATGGATCTGTCAGTGTGGCTATAAATAGAAGTGCACTGATGCGATATTGAATTACTTATCAATTTATATATTTTTTACTTTGTAATTTCTCATTTGTAAATAATATATATTATAAAGACCCATGTATTTTAGTCTAGAAGCTGTGTATTTATAAGTTTGTTGAGGATTAGGTGAATTGACATGCTAAAGCTGTCTAAGAGAAACCGGTAAGTATCCTGTAAATCTGAGCAGCCATCTCATCATTGTCATCATTATAGACAATAGGTTGGCGAGGTTGTCACAGGCTCTCTTCCTGTCCTAGGTCTACGCTGTGGTGGTGATAGCCTCTGTAGTGGGATTTTGTCTGCTGGTGATGCTGTTTCTACTTAAGTTGGCAAGACACTCCAAGTTTGGCATGAAAGGTAAGAAGAGCTGGATTTATTTTATTTCTTATGTGACATCACTTTTTGCTTATAACTAATGCTAATTGCTACTACCAAAGGAAGTTGCTAGATTTATAATGATGGGAATTTAAGGCTGGAAAAACAGCAACAAGGATCTGACCCTACAAATCAATCAGAGCAAAATAAGGTTGGTTACTCAACGCTGCCCACTTTCCTGTGAGGAGAGATGTCCCAGGAGACCCGGGACTGGTTTCTTGAGTGTCAGGTGGGTAGGATTACTGGTCTGTAGCAGGTGGTTGGTTTTCCATTTTCCTTTTATGTGGGTGGCACCATACAATTGTGATAGGAGAAACGTAGTAAACATGTACTTTGTGCAGATAGGTCCTTTCTGCTGTACTTTCAATTTCTTTTTTTTGGATTTTTTTAATTTTTTATTTATTTATTTTTTTATTTATTTTTATTTTATTAAAATACAAATGTCAATCAGACAGTTTCAAGACACCTTAACCATACAGATTCGATGAATTAATACATTGCAAACTGTTTTCATAATGTTTTGGTATTGTACAAGGTTCATACATGATATTATATTTACAGATATTGTTTTAGCAGATATTTCTTATCAGTGAATTAAGAGTGTAGTTGCTTACTTATCTTATTTTTTTATACCTGAATTATGTAAAAAATTCAATAATTATTTACCTAGTGGATGACCATAGTACTAAAAGCCGACATAATATCCTGTCCAATCACCATTAGTGCAGATCTTGCCTGTCATAGAATTATGTAGAAGCACAGCGTTATCTATCCCAACTGTACTGTCTATACACACACATCATGATTTTTTCTTTCTACAACCCTTCCTTTGTCTACACCTGTCAAAAGTGGGCACTCCCTTGACATTCAACTAACTTAGCAAGTCTCCTGTGGTGTGCTTTTTGGTTGCTATTGTTTTTTAGATTCTCAGGTTTTCAAATTTAAACTACAACACTGGAAATGAAGTAAGAAAAGCCATTGACCATACCCTGGCACATTGTGCATAAATGGCCTTTTTTAAATGGAAAAATTCTAAGATGTGGAAAATTATGGGTACACTGACCAAGATTTAAAAATGTGTCTTTTATGTAGCCTTAAATATTAATTCAGGAAGTTGAGTTTTAGTGATTTAAAGCCATGTGTTGAAACTTCATCTCGGCTAAAGTATTATTGTTGAATTTGTGTGGCCTTGTAGCTCAGCCCTGCCTATAAATACCTTGAAGTGAGAGCTGTGAGATAGCTTTCATGGTGGCTTAGCTGTGTGGAGGGAGAGTCTGGCCAGTTTTCTTTATCCATGCAGTCTTTTGAATTACTGGGAATGCTCTGGAATATGCAGAAGGGAATGTTTAAGTGGGAGTAGGCTGCCTGGCATGCACTGGGCCCTGGGGAAGATCTGGTTTATTTCTGAATGCTCCTTCTCTCATTTTGTTAGTGTCCTTAATGAGATCTCTTAAATCAGAAATGAATGGGAAGATGGAGTGGTAAATTTAGGTATAAAGGAATAACAGATCTCAGAAGCTTCTGAGCTCCTCTTAATCTGATGATCCATGACATTTCTCTAGGAAGAACAAAGACTTTTCATTGTGTATTTGTCAGGACTAACAACTTTAACTGACTCAGAGACACTGGTCTCACTCATGGCTGGCTCCTACGAACTCTTGTAGGACTTGCCCAACCTGGGTTGCTCAGCTAGCCTGGAGTCTGCTTTTGCAAGGTCAGGATCTGGTTTCCATTGGAGACTGATGTGGGATTGCCCCAGCTTTCTCTAAGAACAGTCAGTTTGCTGGAGATGTAACTCAGTGGCAAAGTGCCTGAGTTCAATTTCTAGCACAAGAAAAAAGAAAACAAAAGAAAAAAACAATAATCATTTGGTGTCATAAATGTGAGCTAGGTCATCTCCCTCCAAGTGTGGGAAGGTCTTGGGGAGGAACCAGAACCAAACTTCCAGTTCTTCCCAGGCCATTCCACAGCCTCTGGTTGTGCTTCTAGTTGGCTCTGGTGAGCCTTCTGACTACCAGCCATGACAACTTGCTTTCTCACTCTCAGCAGTTTCTTCCTTTCCTTAGAGTCTTGGAGTGCATGTGCCCAAGCACAGACTTTGTTGGAGTGTTCCAGATTCTAGCAGTAGAGCACTTCCTCTTCCAGAGGATTTAGTATAAGAACCTTTATCCTATGAGCTGCTCAGAGGAAGGATATGTATCTAGATCCTTCTGGGACTTCATTAAAAGCTTTGGGAGTCCATCCAGTAGAATTTAGGAGCTCCACATGATGGCTCAGGAGCACCCCTGGAGGAGACTTACCTCTAGATCCCAGTCTGCTCCTCTCTGCAGTGCAGTGACAAAGTGGAAGGGAGTAGTCTGAATCAGGGAACAGGTTATATTTCACACTGAGACTCTAGGATTGAGTCTGAAAGCAGAATTTCATTTAAATGATTTGGGGCATGGCCTCTAAAGCACCCACATCCTCTGAACTTGATCTGAGGGCATTCTCAGTGGACTGGGAGAAAGAGCCGCTTACCCTCGGCACACAGCGTCCATCAATGGCTTTCTTCAGGAGGTGCCTGCTCTTTGCATATCTTTCTGCGTGTTCTTAAACATAAACAAAATTATTTTTAGAAATTTTGTCTCAGAGCCTCCTGTGCTCATTTAGAATAGCTTATTTGTCTGTGGTAGCTACACATTGATGTGTGGCATGATATGAGCACTTTTGACCTGATCTGAGGTTATTATTTTACAAGTCAGATGCTGAGCTGATAACCTATAGGAATCTAAAAATTAAGATGTGGTTCATGCACGGAGTGCAAATGAAACTGCACAAAAAGTGGCATTTAAAAATTAATGCAAGTTAATGTACTTAAAATGTTATTAGAGCAAAGATGATTGCTTGTAAACATATGTCTAAACAAGGGAAGAATATGTAAAAACACTATTATACTCCCTGAAATAAACAGGCGGTGTGTCAGTCAGGATTTTGGAATAACAACAGGGTAAGCTCAGGCCTCCGGCATCCTCAGAGGGGCTCTAGCCCTGCCATTGTTCCCTTATCCTGAAACGGTTCAGGACAGTAGGTGGGTGCCCACCCATCCACAGGGCTCATAGCTGATTTCACCCATCCCTGCCTGTATTATTAGTCTCCTTTTTGTTACTATAAGGAAATATCTAAAGCTAGTGCTATTTTATTTTATTTTTGCAAAACCTGGGATTGAACTCAGGCCCTTGCATTTGCCAGGCAAGCACTTATTCTATTGAGCCATCTCCTCAACCCCACTTTGCTATTAAAAAACAAAACAAAAACAAAAACAAAAAATAAACAAAAACAAACAAATAGGTGAAGGGCTGGCAGTATAGCTTAGTGGACTAAGGGCTTGCTTAGGTAAGTTCAGGGGCTAGGGTTCGATCCCTGGAACCGCATGCTGTACCGGCCCCACCCCGAGCCCTCTGAGCAGGGATGGAGTCCAGGCATGGTGCTGCACTCCTGTAATCCCAGCACTAGGTAGGCAGGAGTCAGGAAGACCTCCCTGCACAAAACCAAAACAAAACTACTTAAGAAAGAAAAAAAACCCAGGTGAATTGAACTCACAGTTATGAAGACTGGAGTCCACAGAGCATGGTGCCAGCTCTGGTGAGGATCCTCCAGCCTTGCAATATCTCTAAGTGAGGCAGGAATTGAGCAAACAGGGAGGGTCAGTCTAGCTCTTCAGGACTGTCTTCTCTCATGGATTATCAAGCCCACCATCCCCAGTGACATCATCACTTTCTATGAGGCTCCACCTCTTAAAGGATTTGTGCTTCTTCCTAACACCAGTACATTGGCACCAACTTTCCAACACACACTCAACCTTTTTGAGGAGCAAATCACATGGAAATAATGGCCCTGGCATTACATAATTTATCTTGAAAGTTGGCTGCTTCAGATGGTGGCAGAAATCTGGATATTATAAAGTACAGCTGAATACAGCAGATTGAGTGAGCTTGAACTGATACAAACTGGAAACCCTGAGATCACACTAGAGCTGAACATGGGTGAGCTTGCAGGACTGGCCTGGGAGTGGAAACACTTGCATGAAGTTGCTTCCATGGGCAGGCGATGTCTGCGCTCCAAACCAGTGAGTTACATCTGGATGGAGGATGTAGCCTTGAGCCGGCCCACTGGAATGTAAACATGGGTGTTCTGTCCCTTCACCACAGACAGATCCCACTGGTGGGGCTCAGCACAGGTGACAGGCAAGAGCTTTTTGGCAATGACATTCATGTTTATCTCTTCATCTTTTTTTTCCCAGAGCAGGGTTCAAAATTGACACTGAATAAATGTAAATTAACTGAGTAATTAAGATTTTCAATTTACCCACTTTGGTTTGATAATTGGCAACCCATGAAAGAAAATCCCAGGGTTTTTCTAAACTCTAAAAGGAACAAAATCCCTTTCTTTCTTTGTAAAATGCCCAAGATTCAAGATAACTAATGACTATAGACCAGAGGTCAGCACATCCAGGTTTAGCCTAGGGATATGTGGATCTTCACAAGCTGTTTATTTATTTATTTTGTTTTATTTTAGGGAAGGGTCTACAGGGTGTTCAGGGTCTCACTACTAGATCATATTTGTACTGATCTGCCTGTTTACAGCCTCCCAAGAGCTGGGATTACAGGCCCTCATCAGCACGCCGAGTCTCAATTGCTATCTCAGCACATCCTGGGTTTGGGGCCAGCATGGTAGGCTCAGGGATGGAGCCCCTGGCTCTTGTGCCTGCTTGCAGACTCCTTAATTGGCTGAGCTATTTGACTGGCCCTCCACAAACTGTTTTAAACAGTTACTTTGGTCTGAGTTTGGAGGGTACACTTTGACTTTCCATTTTGCATATGGACAGTCAGTTCTTTTGCCTTTGATTTGTACCTTTGAAATATGTGTGTGAATCCAGTTCTGAGGCTGCAAAAGTGGCATATGGTCACTGTTAACCTAGAATTTGTCCTTTACTGGTACTTCCTATGGTTTAGGCTTCTTATTACTAGAGTTCAGTAGGCTCATAGTCTTGTTTTAATAAAGATGTAAAGATATAGACTTATTTCAAGTCTATTTTCCTTCTTATTTCTGTGCTCTTATACCCTGTATTGCTTATTGGTTGAATATCTACTTATCATAATTGTGGGACTCCCCAATAAAGCTCTTCTGTCAGCATTTGGTCATCTGTGCAAAGACTGCCTAAGTTTTTAATATGGATGCATAAAATCTATAGCAAATATTTCCAAATTGATACCTGTATCAATATATCTATATGGAAATGCATACTTTTATCCTTTCTCTGACTTATGTCAATGTTCATTTTCCATAATAAAAGACTCACACAATTTTCCAGAGGAGCTTCCTTGTCAAAGAGTAGGAAACTAGGCCTTTGCATTATTTACTCAGGTTGTCATCCAGGCTTTGACTTGCTGTTCCTCCTGCTCCTTGAAGATGGACAGATGCAGCCAATGGACTAGCGGTGGGGTCCACCCACATGAGGCTGCAGCCACCAAAGGGTGTCCCTTGGAGGACGCCTGCAATGGCAGTGATGGTGTAGTAGGAAACAGGGAGGAGGGGCTTGGCACTTAGTGCTTTGGCGATGAATACCTTCAGCTATTAGCTCTTCATTCCCTTGATCTCCTGCTGGAAGTGTTCATATGATAGTTCTCCCCTAGGTACTGCTGTATTCTTTGCCTCTCTAGATACCTGTGCCTTAAGCAACTCTGCAGAAGGAGCAGTGGAGGAAGTGTTGTCCTGATAGCCTGCACAGGTTTCCTCTGTATCCTCCTGTTCTTGCATGAAAAATGCCTCATGTGCATTCATTTGAGACAGCTTAGTAAAGACTGAAAAAATTACAGAGCTCAAGGGTGCAGACCTAGGTTTTACTAATGACAGGGTCTAGGCTCACAGTTCAAGTTTCTTCTCTTTAGCAAGATCTTCTAGATACCTTTGAATAGCAACCAAAAATCTGGTCATTAAAAAGTAATCAAAAACTTAACAAAGCCAAAGCTAAAGAAGTTGAAGGTTAAATCCTTTAATATGAGCTGAAAACAGTTCTGGAAAATTTGGGAGGCTGAGTTTAACAGATATTTGGATCAACTTTTAAAAGACGGAAAAAGGTGAGTGAAAGCCAGAAACACAGTTGTAGAAACATCTGTAAGGACAAACAGTTTTCTACATCCCCCACCCCATGTATTCTTAAATAGCAATAACATTGAAAAATTATGACACTAACAAATGAATACATTCTTTCTTCAAAATTTCACTCAGTTTAGAAATATATAAAGTTAAAAATAAAAGTTCCCCATCACCCTCTTTTTCCATTACCATTTTTACTCCTAGCCTAGGAAAACTTTCTTAAACTATCCAAGATGCATATTTTATGTAAATGATCAAATACATAGCTTCATTTTTTATTCCATAAAGAAAGCATACCAATCCTGTGCCTTATCTTCTTTTCTAAGGTAACAATTAGCATTGTATATCTTTCTGTATCAGTATCTAGGGAATCTGCTGCATTTGGTTTATTAATATTCCTAACATTCTGGTGTCAGGCTACTTGTATCTGAAAACTGGCTTGGCCCCGTGATCTCAAGTACCTATCTTGTAATTGCTTACCTTGGTACTGTTTTCTGCAATGGAGCACTCTGTTGGTTGTCTTTCCATTAATGTAACAAAATTCCGGAGAAGTCAGCTCAATAGATAAAATTACTTTGGCAACTGGTTTTGGGGATGGCAGCACATCCCTGGCTGGCCACCGTCATGATGGGAGTTGTATGAAGAGCAAAATTGCTCCCAGCTCTGAGGGAGAAGGGCTGGGTCCTACTGTTTCCTTTGTGGAATGCTCAGAGTGAGTGTCCCTTGGTATCACAGTTCCTCAGACTAAGCCCCTCAGTAATTCTGGGATTAGAAGTCTGCATTATATGTCTTTGGGGGATATTCTAGACCCACCTTGTAGCAGACAGTCATAGCACCTAACTCAGAAGGTTGCTATGGAAACAAACGGGGTTGATATTTGTGAAGCCCTTACAAATATCACTGGTATTCAGTAATGCCTATATAATTACTGTTGCTATTAGGAGCAATATTAATATAATTGATAAATTATATTTGACAGATTAGGACTTTTTTAAACCAAACTTTCATATAATTATTTCAAATAATCCATTCTACATAGAGATAGCCCTTGAAAAGGGACTTCTGAGAGAAAAAAGTGAGTGTGTTTTAAATGTGGTTGGATTACTTTGTCTAAATGCCTTCTAATTTAGTCTTTCTGAAGCACTGTATGAGGATACCTGATTGTTTGTTATTCCTATCCATATTAGGTATTATCAGTCTTTCATTTTTTTTTCTAGTTTGGGTTAAAATAATATTTTGATTAATGTTAAGAATAAGAGGAAACATTATTTTGTTGTTGATTTATATATACACATTAACTTATATATATATATTGACTTTTTATAGGTATGTACATTATTGATATCTTCTTCCAGTGCTTTGAATTTTTAATAGAATCCTTGATAGGCAAAAAGATGCCTTTCCATAAAGGTAAATCTCTCCTCCTTTTTCATTTAAGTTTTGTCTTTCCTAGGAAGGCCTTCCAAATTGTACTCAAAATATCTTAGGACTGCCTTGTAGAGAACAAAATTTGTCAATATTAATCAAGCCCTTGGACATTTCTAAAAAGATACCCAGTGGAAAAAGTTGAGTAATTTAACAAAGTGAAAATAAAGCTAAAGAGAATTATCAGCTCAAATATCCTTTCCTGTTGTTTGGAGAAGTTATTAAAAGCTTTCCCTTATGTGCTTGTGAGCTGAAGGTCTGCTTTGGAAGTCTATTCTTCCTGCCAGCATTTGGGTTAGGCCTCCATGAGAACAAAAGATGCTTATCCTTTACTGAAAATTGAAAATGTGTGTAAAATGTTTAAGAATTGATCAGACCAGTCCAGACCAGAATTAGGAGCATATACTTTTAGGCTTATAAGAAACAACTCCGTAATTTTTAATGGCATATAAAAATTGCAGATTTATGGTATAAAACATGATAAATTAATAGATGTATATACTGTGCAATCACCAGATCATAATTGTATACCGTCTCCTCTGACATTCAAAATCCTCTCTACTAGATGCTTTGGAATATATGAGTAACTGTTGACCATGGCCATCCTCCTGTGCTCCAGGACCTTAGACCTTCCTCCTTGCTTCATTTTCCATCCTACTTTCTCTGCATTCCTCCTGCCCTGGGTAACCCACTGCTCTTCTTCTGGGAGATCAACTTCTTTAGCTTCTATACCCAAAGGAGGGCGTCAGCATGTGCCTATTTGGGCCTGAGGCGCTTCTTTTGCATAGTGTCCTTCAGGCTCTGGCTTTCAGTCTCCTATCTTACCTCATCACTCCTCACTAGCCCAGTGCAGTTAGGAAGTTCTGTTTGCCTGTAAAGTAGAAGTTCTGCAGATGTTTTTTAGACTTCTAAAAGTATTACTTTTACTAAGAAGTAAAAGCTTCTTCAAGAAACTAGATTTCGTACTTAAAGTTCAGGAAAAATGACCTCTTCTTTGGCCTTCTTTAGATCCCATGCATCCACTTTCACTTCCTCAAGTGCATCGCTGTGTACTTTAAATAGAATTTTGAAATCTGAACATGTACAGGTTTTCTCCTCCTCTTCCTCCTTCATTTCTCTTTCACTGTCCTGGGCTCCCCTGCCTTTCTGTCCTACTTCTCTGTGCTTCCTGATCTTTTACTTTCCTCTGTGTTGCTTTTCTTCCTCTTCACTCCTAGTATCTGATTTTGGTGGACAAGTTTTTCAGAGCTTTTGAAGAAGACAGAGAATAACTTGGCTTAAATTCTAGCATATGCTTTGATTTTATCTTGCTTTATTCTGGGAAGAATACTGAATGATTGTGAGAATTAATTTGGTTCCATATCAGCACTGTTGTCATGCAGCACTTGGGAAGGCAGCCAGTTTGAAGAGTGCACAGTCTCCCTGTTCAGAAGTTAACTCTTAAGTCTTCAAGCCTAGGAAGATGTAAGAATGAGACACTGGAGATTTACAAGTCACAGAAGCTTGAGTTCAAATCCTAGATTTTCCATAAAGAATTTTGAACTCTAAGTCCTAATTCCATTTCAGTAAAATGAAAGATAATACTAATCTCTTGAGTGATTTTAAGATTAAAATCAGTGTCAGGCTCTTGTAACTAATTCCAGACATGATAATTATTTTTAAGTTTCATGTTCTGATAATACAGCATTAAAGGGAAGACTTTGGATGATTCTTCTCTGAATTTATACTAAATTGATTACAGAAAAGTATCACACATGTACACATTGTATAGGAGTATTTCAATGTTTTGTTAGCAGAGCTCATAGAAAAAATTCTGATCATAGTGTGTCTGTACTGTACAGACTAGGCCAAGGAGATAGCTCAGTAGAACAAGCGCCTGCCTGGCAAGCCTAGGCTCCTGAGTTCAGTCTTTGGTACTACAAAGAAAAAAAACCTGTATGCAATGGACAGGCATGCATAATGAACATAAAGTTACTAGCATGTATTCTTTTTTTTTTTTGGCGGAACCGGGGATTGATCTCAGGCCCTTGGGCTTGCCTGGGAAGCACTTATTCCACTAAGCCATCTCCCTGGCCCCTACATGTATTCTTTTTAAAGCCCTTCAATCTCTACAGACATTATCCATGAACATAAATTTTGACAAATTCTTAATTTTATTATCATTTGAACAGTTAATCTGCCTAAATTAATTTAGGTTTATGAGAAATGGGTTTTATTGACTGATTTGTTATAGACACATTATCAGTTTCTTTCACAGAAGATTATTTACTGAAAAAGATGAGATGACATTGGAGCTCCCCAGAACCCATTAGCTCAGATGTATAAATGTGTGCTTGTAGAAATTTCTAACTTGATTCCTTTTTGCATGGAATTACAACTGTTAAAATGATTTATTTATATAAAACACAGACTTTAAATTTGATGTATTTACATCCTGTTGGAGAGATCAAGAGGGACTTCACAGAAATTAAGTTCTTCTTTGTGCAGTAGATTGGCTTCCATATTAATATGCCCATAGGCCAAGAGGCTGCAAATTTCCTGCGAGTGAAGCCAAAGCGTGGACAGACATAAGGCAGCAGAGAACCTGTTTTCAGCAGGAGAAATAGAAATGCACTGATTTCTGGAAACACTATTGGTCATAGGGCAGAGAGAAATAGAGGGCAGAATGACCATTTACCTGCTGTCACTCAGTTCTTCTGGTCTCAAGTAGGATGTGAATGTCCCTACTCAGCCCCACTCAGAGTCAGTGGAAGAAAGGAAGAAAGAGGCCTTGAGTCTGGAGTTCATGGTCGGGGTGGGCAAGAGGAAGGAATGTTGAAAATGAAGGGCATTCTTTCAGTCAGCTTGCATAGTCTTGGCAAGGCAGTAGACTTGACTGCCCAACTGAGTCATTTGCACGTTACTTCCTGGGTCACCTGTAAAGAAAATCATCTGGAGATCAGAAATAGCTGTGCATGACTAGCTCCCCTGTGAGGGCCACCTCCACTTCAATATCTACTGGCCTGTTACAGAATAATTTGTGTGCTCTAGTAATTCTATTATTTTGGTGTGTGAAGATCTATAGCCTTTTTATTGTTTTGCATGTAGAAGCTATCTTGGTAGTGGTACCTACGAGATCACAGCCTGAGGGCAAAAGGGCAGGCCTGCCTTTGCCTTCTCTAGCCAGAATGTGGAGGTTCTCAGGGAGCAGTTCAACAGCAACACTTTGAAGCCAGACTTCCCATAATGGCTTTGCCATTTTGTTTGAAGGAAATCCTTACCGTATTTATTTTATTTTATTTCATTTTATTGTGACCGGGTTGACAGGGTCTCATTATGTAGATCAGACTCATAGTGATCCTCCTGTTTTCAGCCTCCCAAGCACTGAGATTATAGACGCATGCCACCATGCTCAGTCTCAATCGCTATTTCAGTGTGCCTTGGGGGTGGGGCTGGCAAGGCTTGTGGTGCCAGGGATTGAACCCTGGTTCCTCCACTCTGTCTGAGTAGGTGGTTTGGTCCCTGAGCTATCTGGTTGGCCCCATGTTGTTTTTCTCTATTGAAATGTCATGCAACAGCATTTAAAAAAATTATTTGGTACAGGATCTCCCTATGTAGCTCAAACTCAGAGAGATGCTCCTCAGTTAGCCTCTGCAGTGCTGGGATTTCAGGCGTGCACTACTCCTGGTTTCTGTGGCTGGCACAGTACACCCTCGTTCTGGGGCCAGAATGCATGTGATACTGGCCATCAAACCCAGGTCCTTGCACTTGCTAGGCAGTCACTTAGACTGCTGAACTATCTTCCTAGCCTGTATTTCTTTTTGAATGTGAACAGCTACACAGTTATTTTGGAAGTGGACATGTGTGTATCGCATCATGACTTATCCCTCATGTCGCACCACTGTTCTGTGCTGCTCTGGCAGCGCGTAGAGAAAAGAGTGAAATGTCTTGGGTTGGGTCCAGAATGGAGTAGGCACATGCCTTGGGCAAGGACCAAGATAAGCTACTTTATTTTTTTGTCACTTTATTTTTTCTGTAAGAGGAATCAAGTTACATAATGTACAGGCACAAATTCATTATGATGAATATGACCTATGATGTGACCTTTATGATGAATATTAATACCTAAAATGTACCATTGAAGTTAATTAATTAAAAAAATAATTTTTTTTTTTTTAGTGGAGCAAAATTATGTTTATTAGGAAAGCACCAACACCACATTCTTCGAAATTACTGGAATTTTATTTGCCTCAGGCTTATGACTTGCAACCAAAGACATTGTGCAAAGAAAGCAAAGATTAAGTACACTTTAGGGAGACGGAGACAATAACATTGGTGACATAGGAAATCAGGTGGACGAAAGAAGCCATCCAGTACACTATATAGATCGCAATATTCAATAGTGTTTTCAACGAGATGTTTTTAAAACCAAGAGCAAAAAATTTAAGCCATGTTTATAGTAGACATAAATCTTGTACAATTTAAAAAGCATTTTTCAGATCATAGCATAAAGTGGAAAAATGTATATGTAGGTGAAATCTAACTACTGTACATTATCACCTATTAAAGTTGCTTATATGTACCACAGTGTAAAAAAAATAATACCGAACAAATAAAAATCTTGAAAATTGCCTGATGAAAAATAAAATAACCAGTG